>ML390188.1:0-24433 GCA_005239525.1 Nicotiana knightiana | reverse complement strand
GGTATGAGAGTAGAAGTTGGGGTAGGGGAAGAGTTGGTTGACTCCATCGACTGGCAGCGTACAAATTATGAAAGGGCAAAGGAGGCAAAAAGGGGTATAGAGGGGATGAACTTGTTATCCGTACAACAATCGTATAGGAATTTTAAACAATGATTAGTAAAGGGAATCAAAAGTTTTAAAAATAAATTTAACAGATGCATTAATATTCTTTAAGAAAAATTCCTTTTCCCATGAGAGGTTAAGCATGAAGAAAAGTAGTAGTCGAATTCAGAATTTTAATTTAATAAGTTCAATATTCAGGTTATCACGTATATATATATTATTAGACTCATTATATGTTTTAAATTATAATTGAAAACTTTTTTTTTTTTCAAAAGAAAATTGATTAATTTTCACATATGTATTCATATTTCAAGTTGTAAGTGTTGTATTAGATTTGAAAATTTGAATGTAAATCAGAATATTTTTATATTTGATAACTTTTCACATATATACCCATATTTCATGCTGAAAATATTGGATTGGATTGAAAATTTGAAAACAGATCAAAACAGTATATAGAATCATATTTGAAGATAGGAAATTATGAAAATTTGAAAGAATTTAAACTAAAAAAAAAACGTTTGCTTCAGTTTTTTTTTCTTTTTTCAGAAAGCAAACTAATAAAAAGGAGAGTTGGGTCATGTTAGACGAGTTTGATTATGACCCGTTATTTCACTCATTTTAACTTCAAACAATTTTCGCATGTTAGGTCATACTTATATTTTTATTAACCCGTTTTGACTCGCTCAAATTTAATTGGTTGCCTCTTAATTTCCTCAAACTTTAACCTTTTTCTATTGTTTCTGAAATTACCATACATATTAAATGCAAGGTTAAGGAGACTCGAAGCATGAATACTCCATATATTATAAGATTTTTTATTATTCGAGTTCGAGCCCCTGAGTATGAAGTCGCCTTTATTAAGGAGTGTTTTATCTCTAATGTAAGATTTTCCGGCACGAATCTCAATTAGTCGGACCCAATGTGAGTATTAGATATCGGGTGAGAAATAAAAAAAAAATTGTCTATTATTATAATATGAGTATAAAATTTATTATTGTTGTGTTGCCACGTGTTTGGCTGAATGTGGATTCAACTTGATGTTTGACTTGACCACTTCCTAGTTAGGGTTGATTTTAGACTTGACAACTTGAAGTATTATCAAGCTAAGAGAAGATATTAAGAAAGGGTGAAAATTATTTACCCTCCTGCATATGTAAACTGTAAAATATTTATTTTATCCTTAAACTCAACCTTTGTTTTTTTCTTTTACTTGTTTAAGATAATGATTTTTTTTTCCTTTTAAATTTATATAACTGTTATAATTAAAGACTATAAAGTAAAGGGCACGTATAGAGAGAAATTGATATGTTATTCAATTTAAAATTTATTTACATAATGAACTAAAATCTCTTCTATTTATAGAAGAAAAAGAAGTTGTTGTGTAAGTTGCTACTGCAATCTGCTGTGTAAACTGCTAATGTAAGTTGTTATGTAAGTTGTTGTGTAAGCTTCTTGTAAGCTGCTATTGTAACAGGTACAGATAATTTTCTACCTGGGGTAATATTTATCCACAACGGAGGACCGAAAGGATAAACTCATTGTACTAGATATAGATTATCTTCTACCGGGGGTAATACTTATCCATAACGGAGTACTGAAAAGATAAGCTTCTTCAGGAGGCTTATTTCCAATAGAGTACTAAATAGATAAACATATTTACGGCGGAGTCCCATATGAATAAGCTTCTTCAGGAAACTTATTTACAACGGAGTACTAAATGAACATCTATAATATAATATATTTTATAACAATAATAGATTTATCAATAAAAAGATAAATATTTTTTCAAGACAAAGAAAGAAAAGTGAAAAATAGTAATTAATTATTTACTATGAAAAAAAATAAAAAGGAATATTTTTGGATAAGTCTACAGTCACCGAGTTTGACCTGGAAAAGGGGGAAAAAAGGCTTAGTTCGTCAATTTTGTAACCAATGGGTATTATTTTTAGTATGTAATTTCTACTAATTTAGAAAATTCAACAGTTGATTAATCACGCCCTTTGGAAAACATAAAAAATAAAAAATAAAAACGTCATGAATATAGTGTTTCATAACTACTTGATTTGTAAATTCACCATTTTGAACCACCGAATTTCTTTACTTTCAATCTTATAATCACGAGTTATCGACCTTGTTTACCAAGTTCTTACAGATTGTAATTTTCCACCTAAATCTTCTTTGTTTCTTACTTATAAAAAAATCATGCCCTTGTCATTTAGCAACACATCTCTTGGGTTCGAGCCGTAAAATCAACCATTGATGTTTGTATCATGATAGAATACCTACATCACATTTCTTGGGTACGGCCCTTCTCTCGTGTGAATGGGGAATATATACTTCGTGCACCGGACTACCCTTCTCCATAGATTTTTGCGGTGTAACAATTTGTAATTAAGTAAATTAATATTGAATAAAGTATAAATAATATTGAACAAAGTATAATTATTGTTTATTCGTGTAAGATTGGTAACAATTTGGTTCTAGAAATTTGGTTCATCACTGTAAATATTTTCGTATTAGGTAATAAGTAGTCAACACTGCAAATTAAGGTCCAAATAAATTATTTCAACTCAGAGAAAGAAAAATGGAAATAAAGTAGTCATGCATTCATCAAACATAGTTTCAATGCATGAAACTAGTACATGTTTATCATGTATTGTGAACAAATTACTGATAGTAAACATTATTTAAGAACAAAATTCAATTATCTTTTGAAACAAATCTAGATAATGGGGTCAAGAGAATTTATTGTTTTTTCCTATTGGGGTAAAAGGTCAATAAAATTGATAATATCTTGTTTTTCTTTACCTACTACTTTCTCCATCTCATATTATGTGTCGTGTTTCTCTTTTACACGCTGCTTACGAAATATTAATTAGAAAATAGATTAGACTATTCTACCCTTATTTTTGTCTTAAGATATACTCTCTCTTCATTGAATATTTATTCTATTTATGTGTTATCTCTATTTTCAAGAACAACTATTACTAAGGGTAAAAAATAAAAATAAAAATAATTAATTTTGTCTTGAACTTCTAAAATGACAAATATTTTGAGACAATTATTTTTAGTGATCATGACGACTAATACCAGACGGAGGGAGTAGCTATTTCTATGTTTAGAAAGGTCAAAATAAACTGTCTGGATGGTCAAAGTTCAACCATTAGAGAGCATTGAGTCGTGAGGAAGAAGAGGAATTTGGGAAATTTTCCAACCGCCTTTACTGTGTACAACTGAATTAGTTATATACAACTAATTAACAAGACAAAATCATAAATGGATCCCTAACTTCTAGTATTTACACTTAGGTCCCAATTAACTAACTTCTAATCTCTAGCTTCCAATACTCCCCCTCAAGCTGGAGGGTGGAGAATGTTTAACACTCCTAGCTTGTTGAGTAAAAATCTGTGTTGTACAGATTATAGCCCTTTGGTGAAGAGATCTGCTTGCTGGTCTTTTGTAGAAACATACTGAGTAACCAAGACACTATCTTTGATACGTTCACGAAAAAAATGACAGTCTATCTCGATGTGTTTAGTACGCTCATGGAATATAGGATTCGCAGCTATTTGCATTGCTGCTTTGCTATCACAAAACAGTGTAACAGGCTTAAGAATACACACTCCCAACTTTGAAAACATCCCTAATAGCCACACTATTTATGAAATATTGATGCCATGCTGCAATATTCTGCCTCTGCACTGCTGCATGAAACATTGTGTTGCTTCTTTGATTTCCATGAAATCAAGGAATCACCAAGTTTAACTGCATATCCACTCATAGACGTTCTGATCATTGGGCAAGCTACCCAGTCAGAATCACAAAAGGCTGTCAATATATCTGAATGTCCTCGTTTCAATAGAACTCCCATTCCTGGTGTAGCCTTTAGATATCTCACAGCTCTAAAAGCAGCCTCCATGTGAGATTTCTTGGGCAGTCAAATAAACTGGCTCAAAGTATGCACTGCATAACTGATATCAGGTCGAGTTACTGTCAAGTAAAGTATCCCTATCAGTTTCTGATAACTGTTTGCATCTGTCAATGGATCTTCATCTTTTACTCAAGCAACTCTGTCATATTCAAATTTTGTGAGTTTTTGATTGACTTCAAGTGGTGTTAATGCTGGCTTGGCACCTTTTAAGCCTAACTCAGAAATGAGCTCCAAAGTGTATTATCTTTGGTTAAGCAGAATTCCTTGAATTGATCTCAGAACTTCAATTCCTAGGAAATATCTCAATTATCCTAGGTTTTTGTGTTTAAACTGTTGGTGCAGAGTTTCCTTAGCTTCATCAATCAGATCCTTATCACGTCCAGTCAGTAGCAAGTCATCAACATAGATGAGGATGATGACAATGTCCTTACCTGACCTCTTAGTGAACATAGAGTAGTCATGAGTGCTCTGTATGAAACCAGCTCCTACCAATGCTTCAATGAGTTTCAAATTCCATTGCCTAGATGCTTGTTTGAGTCCATATAAGGACTTAAGTAACCTACACACTTTTTACTCCCCCTGCCTTTGGAAACCCTGTGGCAAATCCATATAGACTTCTTCAAATAAGTCTCCTTGAAGAAAAGCATTAAAGACATCCATTTGGTACAAGAACCAATCTTTTGAGGTTGCAATGGCTATCACAGACCTAACACTCACCATCTTTGCAACTGGTTAAAAGGTCTCATGATAGTCTAATCCTTCCTGTTAATTGTATCCTCTTTCCACTAGTCGTGCTTTGAATCTTTCAACCTCACTATTTTCCTGGTACTTTATCTTGTACACCCACTTGGATCCAATAGAAGCTTTCCCTGGTGGTAGATCAACAACCTCCCAAGTCTTATTATCTTCCAATGCTTGTATATCTTGCTTCATGGAAGTGATACACCTCTCATCCTTTACAACTTCCTTGAAGTTATGAGGTTCCTTCATGGCTGAGAAAACTGAGATGTAACCTTTGTATTTTGATGACATCTGCTCATAGGACATGAAGTTTGAGATTTGATAGGTGCATTTTGAGGGCTTCTGTGACTGCAAAACATAGTCTCTTTTCCATATAGGTGGATTCTTTACCCTTAGTGACTGCCTAGTTATTATATTGGAATCAGAATCAGTCCTAGGAGAATCTTGGACATCTTGAGTGACAGCATCTTGAACAAGTGAACCCGCAGATGTGTTCTCTCTATAATTCAGCACTCCATGTGTAGTTTCTGTCTCCTGCTCTTGTGGTGCAGCATTATGATTTTCATTTGGTTCATTTGGTACTGATGACTCTTCCAAATCTCCTGCTGGTGATATTGCATTATGATTTCCATTAGTGCCCCCTTCTGCTGGTGAACTGATGCATGTTTCTACTGTATTAGAAAGTTGAAGTGAATGCTCAAGGTTGGGAACTGCTGGTATTTCCCCTGTTTGAGCCTGCAAATCTGTCTCCAAAAAACTAGAACCAAATCATTAGATGTGAATGGATGTTGTGTTAGTTTCTAAATGGAAACTCACTCTCCCTAAAGGATACATCCCTGCTAATGAAGAATGTTCTAGTGGTTAAATCATACAGTCTATACCCCTTTTTAGTAGTTGAGTACCCCATGTGAACAACTTGCCTAGCCCTTGCACCAAACTTATCGTCTAATACCAAATTTGTGGCATAACACAGACATCCAAAGACTCTTAAATGTGTTAGTGAGGGTTCTCTACCATACAATATACCATAAGGACTTTTTTCACTTAATATCTTGGTAGGAAATATATTAATCAAGTAAATAACAGTTTATACACATTCCCCCCAAACACATGTCTGGGACATGACTTTGAAATTTTAAGGCCCTAGCAGTGTTTAATATATGTTTGTGCTTCCTTTCAGCTACACCATTCTGTTGGGGAGTATATACACAACTACTTTGGCGAATGATTCCATGTGATAGTAAGACCTCATTCCACTGTGCATTGACGAATTCTCTACCATTGTTTGTTCTCAGAATCTTGACAGAAGTGTCAAACTGTGTTTCCACCATGGAAATAAACTGCTTCAAGAAAATAATAGTTTTATTTTTAAACTGCATCAAGAAAATTCAAGTGGATCTAGAGAAATCATCCACAACTGTAAGGAAGTAATGGTTCCTATCATGAGTGCTCTTCTTATATGGTCCCTATACATCCATTTATACCAATTCAAAAACTCTAGCACTTCTTTTCTCACTGTTAGGAAAGCTAAGTCTAGACTGTTTAGCTAAAGGGCAAACAATACACTTATTCTGCATATCGTTATCTATTTTATTATGTAAAAAGCAAACATCCTGCATAACATGAACAGAAGCATGGCCTAATATCTCATGCCATATATATGTTGTTTCACCACTTGAACCTCTCACATCCACATTTGCTGCAAAAATTCTGATTCCTTCCCTTCATTATGTATAGACCTTCATTTTCTTTACCAATTGCCTTCACCCTGCCATTATAAAGGTCCTGAAACACATATAATGTGGGAAGAAATATGGCAGCATATTTTAGATCTCTTGTAAGCTTGGACACTAGCATTAGATTAAACTTAAAATCAGGAACATGTAGTACATTCTCTAGCTTATCAACATCTGATAAAAATGAACTTCCCACATGTTCAATTCTTGTGGTGACACCATTTGGCAATGTCACTTTATCATGTGTCCTGTCATCCACTCTTCTTACATCATTCATTATATCTAAGGTGGATGAAATGTGATGTGTTTCTCCCGAGTCTACAATTCAATCATCTTTCCTTTTATTTGAGACATGCATACTGGAAGATAATGCAGTGATTATACCTGCAGTTGTTGCTTGGTTTTGTCCCTTCATGTCATTTAGTGGTGGTGAGTCTTTGTTCAGCAAATCTAGAATCTGTTAGTATTGTGCTTCTGTAAAGAAATAATCTCCTCATATAGCTTGTGATACTCTTGATGTTCCTTGTGAACCTTGAGCTATGTGTCCTTCTTCAAGATTCATAGCACCTTCCACATGATTTGCAGCTGCTAAAGTCCCTTTAGGATGAAATGCTTTCCTTCTTCTAAAATCTTCAGGATATCCTACTATTTTGTAACAGTTTTCTTTTGTATGCTCTCATGTGACAGTGTTCACATTGCATATAGGGTTTCCTTCCACGAAATCCTTGACCTGTCCCTGCTTGCATGGCTAAGGGATCTGGTTTATGACCTACAACTCCACCTCCTGCACATTGTTGACTCTCATCTTGTGTTATGAGTGCATATGCCTGATTACGCGTGGGTTCAGTGGTTTTCATTAGAATTTGTCTACGAGCTTGGTCATATGTATCATTGAGTCCATCTAACATAAATATTTGTTGTTGTAAATAAGTCATGTGTTCCTTAGATTTTGGACATCTGCAGTTTGGATATGGCACCAAAACATCATACTCAGCCCATAGCTCCTTCAATTTTGTAAAATACACAGCTATAGAGTCTTCTCCTTGAGATAACCTCAAAATCGATCTGTACAACTGGAAAATACGAACTCGATTTACCTTATCAAATCACTCATGTAGGTCTTCCTAAAATGCATGTGCATCTGATACATAGATGATGCCTCAAAGCAAATCCTTCAAAACAGAGTTCATGATAATTGCGTTACAGGTCTCCCACTCCTCATGGAGATTTTCCTCGAACGACTCCTTCGCACAAGCTCATGTCATGAACCCTAGCTTCCGCTTTACCTTGAGAGCAAGGCGCATCGATCTACTCCACAATCCAAAGTTCTCCGATCCATTTAGCTGAATTGGAATTAAGACCAATCCAGGTGTGTCCGACGGTTGAAGGAAAAGCGGATGAGTGTGATCGATTCTCGCTGTTCTCTCATTCGCCATTAACGCACATGCAGAGCTTTTGGAGAAGTAATTTTATCAAACCAGAAAAAAACTTCGAATCAGAAAATGAGAGAGTGAATTGAACAAAATATAGTTGATTAGTTGGAGAAATTTCACAATCTCACGGATCAATCTCCATGGCTCTGATACCATGTCAAAGTTCAGCCATTAGAGAGCATTGAGTCGTGAGGAAGAAGAAGAGGAATTTGGGAAATTTTCCAAACCGCCTTTACTGTGTACAACTGAATTAGTTATATACAACTAATTAACGGGACAAAATAATAAATGGACCCCTAACTTCTAGTATTTACACTTAGGTCCCAATTAACTAACTTCTAATCTCTAACTTCCAATAATATATGAACTTCTTTTGTCTATACTAGAAGAAACAAAGTTTATAGTAGTAACTAAATTAGTACAATTTCTTGGGGAAATTAAATTAGCACGTCAACTCCTTTAGGGATCGTTTGGTTTACTACACTAACAAAATTTATCCGAACATAACATTTGGCATTAGTAATACCATGTTTGGTTTGTTATGCAAAGAAAAAGTAAACGCTGAATAATTTAGTACATTGCTTGATTGGCTTTATTATACTCCCCATTAATAATTATTGTATACGTTATGTGAAAATTTGTATTATTTTATGCTGGATAGAAGGTGGAATAAGAGTATGTGTATTAGCAATACATGAACAAGTGTAAGGCCCTTAACATAATCAGTCTTCATATCACAATCCCCATATTATTAGTATAATCTCGTATTATAAACCATGTATAAGTAGACCTTAACCAATCCACTCCAACTTTTACTAATATTTTTCTGGTTTAGCCATTCGCTATTTGAAGCCTACTAACACGATCGATAAATTCATATTCATATGGGATAGGACAAATGCGCTTTATACCAAAAAATTCTTCATTCTCGGAGATCTATAATTAATAAAGGAAGAGTCACACTTATCTTACCACACCCTCGATAGTGTGGATACTAACAAGAAGTTAATAATATTAGGATACTAGAGCCAATGACAAGGCTAGCTTGGAGAAAGAAGGTTCAATTGAATTCCCTTCTGAAAATTATACTATTGTATACGGTCAAAATCGAGCTTGCCCTTCTTATGACTAATCGAGACTGGAATATAATAGGCCAAGGTTCAACCTCGTGTTATATCGAATCATGGTGCGAAGTTAGATTGTCGAGCTCGTGACCCCGAGACCGATCAAGATCGAGATCGGCCAAGATCGAGACCGAGCAAGATTGAGATCGAGCGAGACTGAGGGAAGCTTACCGAGCCAAATAACAAAAAGCCAAAATATCCGCAATCGGGCGAGGATCACGGCAAAAATTCCGGCACGTATCAAGAGAGGTCGATTAATTAATCTATCATGAGATTCCTTATTGTATTTAGAACTGTATCAAGAGTAGGACTCTCCTACTATATAAAGGGGGTCTGAACATTTGTAAAACACATCACATTTATGCAATATAGTGCCTTCTTCTAGCTTTCAATATCTTGTTATTCTATTCTTATATCAGTTGAATCTTCACTTGGTTCGAGGGTGATCAAATTCGAGGGCCAAGACTATTCGATTCGTTTGGCTTGCATTTATTTCTTTTACAGTCAAAATTTTATATATATATATATATATATATATATATATATATATATATATATATATATATATATATATATATATATATATATATACACATACATACATATTCTCAATTTGTACCAAGGTATATCATGTATCCTTAAAATAACGTATAGATTCAATTGTTATATGTTTTAAGGGTAAACAACTATTCAAATAGGGTAAAATTAGTACTTGTTGGTTATGCATATTAAATCACTTCACCGTAGGAAAAAATTCTAGTAACTTGACAATGGAGTTTAAAATTTGCTTTCAATCACGTGTATAAATTTCATGAGTGACATTTTTGAATCCCGTTTTATGAAATCCTTGGTTTGTTGACATGCCCCGAGGCGGAATTACCTCTTGGGCAGGAGTCACTAGTTCTCGAAAACTTAAAAATATATAGTATGATGTATATACAGTGATTTATATTTTTAAATTCAAATCTTAACAAGTTGTATCAGTCGATTTAGGGAAGCACAACTTGATTTTTAGTGTGTTGTCTGAGTCCTACTTTGATTCCAACATTTGTTCAAATTCTTATTTGACAGTGTATTAGCAACTTTCTTATTCTTGGTCCGCCTCTGTACTTGACTTTGGATGAAAGACAACCAATTATTGGTACGTTACGGGGTACCAAACCTATTGATTAAACACAACCAAAAACCTTTTCTTGATGACATAATAACACAAAACTATCAAACAAGGATGACCTTTTTCAGTCATAAATGCCATGTCTAGACTTTCTAAATGAAGGACAACAAATTAGGTGACAATTGCAATGCCATGAATTCAGCGATGACTACCGACTCAATACTCGTCTTCCCCTCTTCCCAACCCCAACCACCAAAAATCCAGAGCTAAAAAGGCGAGGTCAACAAAAGCAAAATAGAAGTCAAAATACTTAATTCTATGCCTCTATGCATGGAATAGCCTTTACCTAATAAATGCAGTTTGGCCACAGTACATTGGCAGTTACACCTTCAACCAATTAATGGTGTTGCCCAATACTGTCTCATCAAGAAACTTCAGTAAATTTACTTATGTAAATAATATTCTTTCTCCTAAAAAATGTCTATATACAATAAGTCAAACCCCTTGAAAAATAATGCAAAGTAAATAGAAGTTGTTGAGATAAAAAGTACTCTCTCCATTTCGATGCATTTCAAGTTTTGAGAGTCAAACGAATTTTTCTTTATCATGTATGTCTTAAATATTTTGAATAGTTAATTATGATGACTTATAATATTTTTGATGTTTTCAAATATGTAAATTTTATTTTAAAAAAGAATTAAAAATTTTATATCTAAACTGACGGTCAAAATTTAAAAAATTTCACTCTCGAAGTTCCAACTGCATCAACTAAAAATGGATGGAGGGACTAACAGTCGGATACAATATTCTACTATATTATATTAAATCTCTTACAAATCAAATTGTGATATATAAGAAGGGGTATAAAACCAATAAATCAAATGACATGTATAATAGAATTTTGAAATCATACATGATACAACTCAAATCCTAAATCAACTTACAATAATAAGTTGATATTGCTTATGTACATTAATCTAACCTGGTCAAAATTCTGCGATTGGATTTGTCAAATTTAGAGAGATGTAAGACCTTCTCTTTCTAAAAACCTCTACGTTCACTTTACTTCATACTCTCCGTTAATGCTCTCAAAACACCACTGATGGATCATAACTCTCTTAAATTCGCCTTGCAACCTTCCCAAGACCCACCTGATATAGGAAAAATGCAGATAGACGACCCTTCCCCTCCCCTAGGCCAACATAAAACATTTTTGCAGACACTAATCTCAAATAATTCATCACTAGTCATTACGGATAGCAAACTTCCTCAACAATCGTATGTGGATTTTTCTGATGAAACTACTACTACTGAGGATGAAGAAGAGTTATTTATTCCTCTATCTACTGATGATAAATCACGTCTATATACGCCTTGGAAACTCTCAGTGATTGTTAAAGTGTTTGGGAAAAAAAATTGGTCATCAGCTACTGAAACAGAAACTTATTTCCCTATGGCAACCTACTGAACAAATGTATTTAATTGACCTGGGTTTTGACTTCTTCCTTATCAAAGTCCAGAAAGAAGAAAATCTATACAAAGCACTTCATGGGGGCCCTTGGTTTGTTCTAAACCGTTTTCTCTCTGTACGTTAGTGGGAACCTAAATTTATTGCCTCTAACACTCAACTAACGTACTCTGCTATATGGGTACGCTTACCCGAACTCTCTACTGAGTTTTATGACATGAAAATTCTGCAACAAGAGAGAGCGAAATTGGGTAAATTGCTCAAGGTGGATCCCTGCACGACAACTACTTCAAAGGGAAGGTATGCACGAATTTGCATCGAGGTACCACTAGAAAAACCTCTCAAAACATATTTTCATATTGGCAACCACAAACAAACCATCTAATATGAAGGTCTGAACCTACTTTGTACTGCATGTGGGAGGTTTGGCCATGCATTAATACACTGCTCTTTCCAAAGGCAAACAACCAGCTCCCCTCTCATCGCCAATAACCCCCTTCGCCCGTCTATTTAAGATCCGGCTAACAAAATTCACTGTATATCAGACCCTATTATCAAATCTCAATCAACGGAGTGGCAAACAGTCACTTTTCCAAAGAGAAATAACAATCGCGTACAAAAACATGCAAGTTTACCCATAAGGAATCCAGCGGAGGCAGCAACAAGCACAACGACGGCGGTATCATGTAAGTTTTCTATTAATGGGATAAACAAAGCCCAGACTAACTGTTACTCCAATAACAAAATTACCCCAGCCAGTCAAAGTCCTAACCAATTCGAACATATTTCGGATGACATGGATACTTCTTTTGTTAAAAATGAACTTTCTAATACTAGTCCACCATCAACTTTCCAACAAGCCCAATACGACTCCTTCACCTTCCAACAAGCCCAATAAGACTTCTTCATCCGCCAATACTCAAGATACCCCTCCTAACTTTTATAATTCGGAGGCCTATTCTGATGGGTCTAATGGGCTAAACTATCAGGCAGATAATGTCATAAGAAATAATAGATATATTAGCACTATGTCCACACAACATACCCCTCTGTCAAAAAATAGCACACACACGTTATTCGCCTATCAAAAGACACGTGAGATTACTGAACCTCATATTAACCCTGCCGCCATGCCTGACCAACCAAATACGGCTACTTCTCCTAATAATCTACAAACTGAATCTAATTTACCTCTACAACAATTCTTTAACAAAACTATTATGCATGCTACAGTAGCCTATGAAGCTACTGTTTCTCTAACTTCAATAACCTCTGATGATTATATTTCATGTGAAACCACTATCCCTACATCACCTCTCCACCCTCTTCAAAACACACTACTAGACCGGTTGAAAATATCACTATTAATTCTGAAGAAGTTCTTTCTTCACCAACAATTCCTTCAATACTATACTCTAACACAGAGTCGCCTAAACCTTCACCTTCACCCACAAATCATGCAGCGCCCGAACTTCACAAACACACACTTCAACAGTTACTTCACACAACAAATCCACCATAACAACCAGTTTTTCCATATACTTCACCTGATCATGCAAGGCCCACAAGTTCCACACCCATCAATGCCACTGATTTACACCTCTCAACCTCACATGGCGAATCAGCCACTACAGTCTTGGCTTGAGATGGGGATCCAGGGCTATGATCTGATCTTCACCTTGGAGCTCAACAACCAGAAGGTAATCCTACTAGTCCAAAATCCAACGCATCTGGCAGAAATTGTAACAGAGGGAATGAGATTTGGGATGGAGGCATCTGCTCAAACACAGTAGTACACAGCTCAGACTCCGTTACTACTGGACCATAAAGCGTCAACTTCGCAGTAACAACACAGTGGAAGTATCCCATGCACCCACCAATACTATATTTTAACCCACATATGCACCTACTGTCGTTCTATCCTCCACACCATTGGGGACAGATCTATGCCCCTTGATTTCAACCAATCGACTCGTTCAACCCTCTCTCACCATACTCCACCCAACTCAGTCCAAATGATCTACTGACTCCACCAATGAGTTCCTATCCATCACCACCACCATCTCCAAACGTACTCGACATACAAACAAATCAGGAGCTGATGGCAATCCTAGCAGAGATGAAGGAAAATTGCACAAAATACTTGTGGCTAAAGGGCATTCAACTTTACATCCTCAAGGAGCTATACGAAAAAAAGTTCATACTGAAATGCCCCTTAGAGTTAGTCACATGCAGTCTCAACTTCCGGCTGATGACAAACCAACAGGACGGGAAATATGCTATGGTCGTCATTCCAACACTTCGACCGAGTCGTATAGTAGAGGATCAGGGAATGATAGCCATGGAGGCTGTTAATCGTCAGATTTCAATTCCATCTGAAAGGGTTACATTTTCTGCTTATTGTATAAATTTTATCATTTGGAATTGTCGGGGTTCCCATAATGCTAAGTTTAGGTGCCACTTTAGATCTTTATTGGACAATCATAGGCCAGTCTTGGTTATACTTTTGGAGACACACATGAAGGACCACACAGTTCTTCGTGATGATTTCCAGTTCACTCATATGTCGAGGGTGCCTGCCAATGGGCTCATAGGTGGATTGGTAGTGTTATGGCATGACACACTTATTAATGTGGAAGAACTGAGGATGTCAGAACAGGAGATCCATTGTCTTGTTCAGGTATGTCCATCCACTCCTAAATGATTATTATCTGTAATTTATGCTATAAATTCTTATAGTGCTGGAAATACACTATGGGATAATCTACGCTATTTTAACGAAAAATTATGTAATTGGTCCTTGGCTAATAGGAGGGGACTTTAATAAAGTACTTATTGCTAGGAAAAAGTTTGGGGGTCTACCAATAAGTAATAGTAGAGTAGATAATTTCAACAACTTTATAAATTCTTGTAACTTGATGGATTTAGGATTTAGGGGTAGTCGATATACGTGGACCAATAAACGACGTCATGGTCGTACGATTTTAGAACGCATGGACTGTATTTTAGCAAACTTTGATTGGATTAATATATATCCTGAGGCAACGGTTCAACATTTACTATGCACTTACTCAGACCATTGTCTGCCATTATTAACACTGGAATCTAGACGACCCTATTATAAGAAAATCTATCGCTTTGAGACGGTGTGGACAACACACCCTCAATTCCAACAACTAGTACATGAGGTTTGGGGTAATAGCGCAGACCTCATTAGCACAAAAAATATGTTCCAAGAAGCTGCTTTATCCTGGAATAAATACACTTTTGGAAACATATTCAGGCGTAAACGTAAATTACTTGCCCAACTCATGGGCATTCAATCTTCTGTTCACTATCCTACAAGTAACTTCCTGCAAAATCTAGAACAACAATTAACTCTTGAATATAGTACTATTTTACACTTAGAAGAAGATTTTTGGAAACTTAAATCTCGTATTTCTTGGCTAAATGACGGTGATTTAAATACTAATTTTTTCCATATGACTACACTACAGAGAAGAAACATAATAGGATTACTTCTCTACAAGATACAGTAGGGAAATGGACCTTTAACACTAATGATATACATAGGCGAATATTGGATTACTATTAACATTTGTTTACTACCGATCATATACTTTCTACATCTAATGTTCAGGTTGCTCCGTCAAATGTAATGGAGCATACTGATTATCAAATTCTACAGGTCGTTCCCACTAATGTTGAAATTACGCAAGCTCTGAAAAAATTCAAGCCTTATAAGGCACCTGGTCCGGATGGCCTACATCCTTTCTTCTACCAAAATATTGGATGGAAGTAGGCCCTAATGTTATCCATTTTTGCTAACAAATTTTCACGGATAAGATTATTCCAAATGACCTCAATTGTACTTATACATGCCTTATCCCAAAAGTCAAGCATGCACACACTATTCAGCAAATAGGCCTATCAATCTGTGTAATACTATTTATAAGTTAATTACTAAAATGATTGTTAACATGCTTAAGCCTCTTCTCTCCAAGACTATAGGACCTACACAATCTAGCTTCCAATATGGAAAGAGAGCTTCTGACAACGCTATAATAGTTCAGGAAATTATTAGTCATTTTCACAAAATGAAAGGCAAAACAAGCTATATGCTTCTTAAATTAGACCTCGAAAAGGCCTTTGATCGGTTGGAGTGGTCTTTCATAAGGAGAACTCTTCTATATTCCAACATTCCATCCTCTCTTACGGAATTAATGATGTCTTGTATTACTACTACGACTACGTCAATATTTCTTAACGGAACACGTACATTTTACTTCAATCCTTCGAGAGGAATTCGACAAGGGGATCCTTTATCTCCATACATCTTCATCATGTGTATGGAAATTCTCTCTCGCATGATTAATCAGTCAGTAGACTACCTTCAATGGTATCCAATTCAAATCTCCAAACATGGTCCTGATCTTTCCCATCTTTTGTTTGCCGATGATATCATACTGCTCTCTAAAATCAATACACAAAGTTGTCATGCAATTATTGATGTCCTTAACCAATTCAATCACTTTTCGGGTTCAAAAAATAAATTTTGATAAATCTAAAATATTTTTCTCATCAAACTGCTCCCTTTCTAATAAAAACTTTGTGTTACAATCATTTGCAATAAAAGAGGGACGGTCATTTGGGAAATATCTAGACTTCCCAATTTTTAATGGTCGACCTCAAAACAGTGATTTCCAAATTCTGCTTGATAATTTTAAAAACAGGCTAGCATGTTGGAAAACTAAGTTTTTAACAATAGTAGGAAGAACCACTCTTATAAAATCGATGCTCAGCTCTCTTTCTAATCATATCATGCAATATATTCCTATACCGACCAACATGATCAATAAATTGAATCGTTATCAAAGAAATTTTATGTGGGGTACCACTGACACAACAAAGAAATTGCACCTTCTTAAATGGGAGCAAATTACCACACCCATAATTAAAGGTGGTCTAGGTATACAAAATCTGAGAACTAAAAATTATGCCTTGTTAGCTAGCCTAACCTGGAGAACCTTCCAGAATCCTTGATCTGTTTGGGAAATGACCCTTCTAAATAAATACCTTCATCTAAAACCAGGATGTAATTCTACTTCAACCTGGCGCAATATTGTTAAGGGTTGGAATCACTGTCAAAGGGGTATATACTGGAGAATAGGAACATAAACCCATATTAATCTCTGGACTGACCCTTGGCTAAACACAGGTACAACTCTGCAATCAATGTTCATAGTTCCACTACCTAAGTCAAATGATACACACACTATCTCTATTTTGTCAAAAATAATGTTTGGGACTCGGAAAATTTTTGTTTTGAAATTACTACTGAAATGAAATCAATAATAAATCAACAATACATCTCCATCTATGGACAACAACACGATCATATTTCATGAGGCCTAACAAATAGTGGTAAGTTCACTGTGCAAACAATATACAAAGCCCTGTTCGATAATGGCCAATATTCAGAAACTCTTGTGATGATTTTACATGGGTATGGAATCTTCCGATCCAACCAAAGATTAAAAGTTTTTTATGGTTGGTTCTTCATAATAGATTACCTACTCTTTACTACCTAAACTATATACGAATATCTATAAACCCCAATTGCATCGTCTGCCCTAATAGTCATGAAATAATTAATCATATCCTGCTCCATTGCTCTTCGGCTAAACAATACTAGAATGACATAGGTTTATGCAACTTCCCCGCAACAGTTTTGCTCAATACTGCTCCTATTCACTGATTGAATAATCTTATAACCTACAGAGGAATTAACTTTCCTCAAAAAATAAATTCACCTTTCATTGCTACTAGCCTTTGGCATCTCTGGAAAATACGTAATAAAAATCTATATGAGCATAAAGATCAAAAATCAAATCCTTACAATGTTCTAAATCTGGCTATAGAACATGCATACATGGTTGGCTCAAAAAACATGCATGCTAATAGAGTACCAATGCATCTAAGATGGATCCCTCCAAAGATAAATTATTATAAACTTAATACGGATGGGGCAACCACTTGCGCAACGGCAGCATATGGTATTGGAGGGGTCATTAGAAATTACATGTGTAATTGGATAGTCAGATTTGCCGGCCCAATTCCTCATGTGCACAGTATAACTTCTGAATTACAAGCACTTATCAAAGGCTTAAGTATCACCATACAACTGCGACTGCTACCACTAGAAGTGGAAATAGATGCAAAGGAGGTAACCACACTTTTGGGTACTGAAACCTCAAAATATTCTAACTTAATTTTGATTGCAGGAACCTCCTTAGGATACTCCGTGAACAAGTAGTCATGCATGCGTACAGGGAACAGAATGGGGTAGCAGATCATCTTGCAAAACTAGAAAGTAGAATGCTAGTTGCTGATGTGTTGCAAATTTTTGTTAAACCACCATCTTCAGTATCAACTCAATTGCTAGCAGACCAGCGGGGATTGTCATCTCAGCGCATGGTTCCTATCACAGCTATTCAACAACTGGAATACCAAGCCAGAAATATATGTTTTGTTTCTAATCATGTATCTACTGAGACTTCTGAACGATATTTTAGGAATTTAAGTAGTACAATTGCAGCCTTTAGTAGTTTAGAGGATCGACAGTGTGAAAATCCTAGGAGCGATACTTCAAGTAGTTATGACGGACAGGATATTATAGATACAATTACCATATGTAATATGATGCCTGAGCATACACACCCTGTACGCATGGTTTAATATATATTAGTTATCTTTAGTACCAAAAAAAACCTGGTCAGATTGAGGAGTCGTAAATGTACAAAAGGCCATTATTTACAATATGTCAAAATTGGATATCGTTAAAAGAGGCTAAATGTTCAAGGGTACACACGTCTGCACGCACATGAATTAGCTTGATAGGAGAATGATACTATTTGTATATATCGACAGTGTTCGTTCGCACACCAAATACAACACAGACAAAATAAATGCATAAAAATAAAATGGTCTCATTTAAAGTCGAATTCAAAATCTTCGCTTACTAAAAGAGTTTTCTAACCAACTAAACTACAAAAGTTTGTTGTTCTCTTATTTGAGTTCAAAATAATTGATCTCTTATTTTAAAACTATGATGATAGACTATAATTACGTATTTTAGTCGCTTATTACACTCTAATTTACTGCACTTTGATTGAGTTTGAGCTTTAATCGCTAATGTTTTGCACTAATTGTGTGTTTTATGCCTTGTAGGAGTGGTTCGATCAATGTAGTGTTATGGAATGAATTCAAGTTATTCTGGAGCTTTGAAGTCTGAGTAAAATTCTAAGGATTAAGTTGGTATCGTGTTCGGGTATCAAAGGATGATAGGGCAACGAAACGAACAATCGAGCAGGCATATTGCGCATTGTTTAGTAAAATAAACATAACTTTTTCTCAGAACTCCGTTTAGTCTTCAAAATATATTTTTGAAAATATAATTCAAAGGGCTACAACTTTCATGTCTTACATTTTTTCGAATTTTCAACAGAACGGGTTAAAATTGCGGGGCAAGTGCACAGCCGCACATAAACCGCGCATATGGGGCAGAAAGTACGAAAAGTGCGCGGCCGCGCACCTCCTGTTCGGGAAAAGTATCCTTTTTTTCGTAGGAGAAGGTATAATTATTTGGACCCGAAGCTAATTGGTATATATACATGGAAAACGGTATTTTGAGTACTTTTGACACACTTTAGACCTAAGAAGGAAAGAGCACACTAGGAGCAAGGCGGAGAATTCTTCTACGAGTTTTTCACTTCCTTCTTCCTATTTCTATTATTAGTTATGAATTCTAGTATTGTAGTTATGCATACTATTATGAATATCTAATTTGTTATCTAGGGTTTTGATAGAACCTATTGGAGGATGATATTCCTGTTACGTTAATATAGATTTGTTGTAGCTTTTTCTCTATTTGTTCAACTATGTTTATATAGTGGTTGGTTGAAGAGCTCTCAATCGACTGTGCTTATTTAGTATGTATTACTCGGAAGAGATTGCATATTTAGGTATACGTTGAATAACATCACTCCTAACGTATATGAGGGATCAATACGAAGGGTTTAAAGGTGGGATTAGGAATAACGAAACCTTGGTGCGATCCGAGTGAGCCGTAACTTAGTGCCCGCTAGCGTCATTCGGAAGAATATGTCTAGTAAATTCTGGTAATTACTCGAGAGAGAATTATGACATTCAGAGAGCTCATGATCGGTAGATAAAACTTAGACAAATTTATAGGAAACGTAGCGGAAAGGATTCCGACAATAGGGGAAATCATAACTCTAGACCTCCTTAATCTTGTCTCCATTCCTTATCCTTGTTAATTGATAGTTTTACTGCTTTCTAGTATTTGTTAGTGTCATGACCCTATTTTGGAGTCGTGATGGCGCGTGTCGTGGAACCAGGCAAGCCACCCTTTTTTCTGAGCTAAATTCAATTTCCAGTAAAAATACGATTTTAAACGAATTTATTTATAATACTAAGAGTCTGAAGTTTAAAAATAATATTTGAAACAAAAATTAAAAATCCCCAACCCCAGATCCGATGTCACTCAGTCATGAGCTGCTATATAAAAAAAATAAAGAATGAAGAAATAGACAACATAATCTCAAAATAAGTGCAACATGTGGAATAAGGAAGAGAAAACGAGGTCGCGATCGCCAGCTGCTACCTCGAAAACTCCAATGAAACTCTGACAGCTGCTCAATATCCCCTACCGGGTCCCGAGGTACCTGGATCTGCACACAAGGTGTCACGACCCCAAATCCTAACAGGTAGTGATGGCACATANAATATTTCAAAAATCAATAATAATCAGCAAACAGAGTATAAAATAATTTCTTTAAGTCTTTACGCCGCAATAATAATCTAACAGTCTAAACAAATCCCCCAAGACTGGAGTCAACCGATCACGAGCATATAAGAAATAAACTAACTCTGCTAATGTCATAATAATGTCTATGAATCAATACTAAGTACTAAATGAAGAAGGGAAGTGGAGAAGTTGCGGACGCTGGACAACTACCTCAAAATCCCAAACGCTGATGACAACGAGCTCGGACGACTACTTCTCCAAACAAGTACCTGGATCTGCACACAGAGGTACAGGGAGTAATGATGAGTACATCAACTCAGTAGTAATAAAAATAAATAACAGTCTGAAGTATATGAACACACATCACAAAAACACCAATCCACAAAACAGTAAAACATCAAGTCTCAATATAGTATACATAAGTTCAAAAACCAGTTTCCATAAAATCCTTTTGAAACAAGTGTATTTTCAATATATCTCAGTAAAACTCTCAGTAATATCAGTTTGAAAAATGAAGTGAATCATAGTCAAAACTCAGTAAAATATCATCATAAAACTGCCCCTCGGGCCATAATCATCACTCGTAACAATTTCCCTCAGCACCTCAACATCACTAAGTATTAGTCCCGCGTGTAACTTCACTGTTACTCATGCCTCCCAATCACTCATCACTCTCACTCAGTAGGTACCTGCGCTCACTGAGGGTGTGTACAGACTCCGGAGGGGCTCCTACAGCCCAAGCACTATAAACAAGCCAAATCATGGCATCAATCACTCTTAGGCACTCGGCCTCTTTCATATCATAACATCCTCACAATATTGGCCATCGGCCTCACTTAGTCAGACACTCTCAGCATGCCATTCGGGCCATAAATAAAACGGGGTTCTCAACCCAAAATAGCATCTCATTTCAAGAAATAGTAATATTATCAAATAAGAGTGTCAACAATTTCACAAGATAGACTGAGTGTAAAATCATAGTTTCAAAGCGAGGAATATCAGTAAAATAGCCCTCAAGGGGTTAAAACAGATCGGCACTAGGCCCCAAACATGGCTTACATCCCAAGTATAACAAAACATAGTAATACTAATAACCATATTCTTTAAAAGCGGTTTTGCAACTCAATAGTTGCCTAAAAAGATACATTTTCCAAATTTCCAATTCGTGCACGCCTCACACTTGTCATCCAGTGTGTGCGTTACTCCAAATCCGTGAAAGGATATAAAGTCCGAGGTTTCATACCCTCAGGACAGGATTTAAAGACATTACTTACCTCAAACTAGCCCAAAAAGCTACTCTGCAACCCGCTTACCTCTCGAATCAACTTCCGAGTGACCCAAATTTATAAATATTAGATCTTTCTCATCAACTTCTGCTAAGGGAATGAATTCCAATTGAAAAATACCAATTTTAGCACAAAACCCGAAATTAGCCAAAACCCGACCCCCGAGCCCGCATATCGGAACTCGAAAATTTTTAGAACAAAATGTTCTTCATCATCTCACGAGTCCGTACATATAAAGAAATCTAAAATCGGAGTTCGTTTGACCCCTCAAATTATCCCCTAAAGGTCTCATAATCTCAAGCCCTAATTCCATCTTTTTCTACTGATTTTCATAAATTAAACGATCATAATTTGATCCTTAATCACATATAATCGAATTTTAGGGTCAAAATCCTTACCTCAATGAAGTACAATGATTTGCTCTCTTAAAAATTACCTCAAAAGCTTCTTCCCGTTCAAAAATGGTGGAAAAGTGGGTTATGGTCGCGATGGGCTATTTAAATACACTGCCCAGATTCTGGGACTTACTTAGTGCGTTCGCGTGAGGAGCAACGCGATCGCATAGCATTGACCATGCTCCCCCATGCGATTCAGCCCAGGCCCTGAGTTCGCACAACATTAGCTCACCCAGCCCAGCTCACACGCACATACCCTATGCGTTCGCACAAGATCCCACGAGATCGCACAACTCTCACTTCACTCACCCACGCGATCGCGGGGCCACGAAGTCGATCGCATAGAAAAAAACCTGCTGCCTCACAACTAGCCTATGCGATCGCATACTATTCCCCGCGATCGCATAGGAGAAAACCAGTACCTAAAAACACCAGCAAAACTGCCACTTTCTTACACCCAAACTTGGTCCGTTCACCTCCCGAAACACCCCCGAGGCCTCCGGGACCCCAACCAAACATACCAACACATCCCATAACCTCATTAAGACTTATTCGGGCCCTCGGAACACCAAAAACAACGCAAAAACACCAAAATCACGTCGGATTCAAGCCTGAGAACTTTAAAATTTCTAAAATCCACCAACGATGCCGAAACTATCCAAAACACATCCGATTGACCTGAAATTTTGCAGACATATGCAAAATGACCTTACAAATTTGTTCCAACTTCCGGATCCATTCCGACCCTGATAACCTATTTTCCACTGCCGACTAGAAATCACCAATAACTAACTTTCGCCAATTCAAGCCCAATTTTACACCAGGCATCACAAAATTATTCTGAACACACTCCTAAGTCCCAAATCACCTAGCGAAGCTATCCAAGCCATAAAATCCGCATTCCGAGGTCGTTTACTAATAAGTCAACTCTCAGTTGATTTTTCCCACTTTAAGGCTATTCTTAAGGACTAAGTGACTAAATTCTCACTACAACCATTCCGATTCCGAGCCTACCAACACTAACACATCATAAATAGTATAACCAACCTATGACAAGGCAATAACAGTAATTATAATGCAAGTTCTACGTAATGACCGACCGGGTCATTACATTCTCCCCCTCTTAAACAAACGTTCGTCCTCGAACGGGTCTAGAAACATACCTGGAGTCTCAAACAAGTGAGGATATCTGCTCTGAATCTCCTGCTCGGTCTCCCAAGTAGCCTCTTCCACTGGCTGACCTCTCCATTGTACCTTCACTGAAGCTATATTCTTGGACCTCAACTTTTGACCTGACGATCCAAAATTGCTACTGGCTCTACCTCATATGACATATCACCCTCGAGCTGGACTGGTGCTGAAGTCTAACACATGAGACAGGTCACCAACATATTTCTTGAGCATCGACACATGAAATACCGGATGAACACTCGATAAGATGGGTGGCAAGACAAGTCTATAAGCCACCTCTCTGACCTTCTGAATTACCTCAAAAGGACCAATAAATCGTGGACTCAACTTTCCCCTCTTTCCGAACCTCATAACACCACTCATGGGTGATACCTTCAGCAGTACCTTATCACCTTCCATAAAAGACACATCCCGGACCTTCCGGTCCGCATAACTCTTCTGCCTAGACTGCACCGTGCGAAGTCGGTCCTGAATCAACTTCACCTTCTCTAACGCATCCTGAATCAAACTTGTGCCCAATAACCTAGCCTCACCGGGCTCGAACCAACCAACCGAAGATTAACACCTCGATAAAGCCTCGTACGGGGCCATCTGAATACTGGACCAGTAGCTATTATTATATGCAAACTCCACTAGTGGCAGAAACTGATCCCATGAGCCACCAAAATAATCACACAGGCCCGCAACATCTCTTCTAAAATCTGAATACTCCTCTCCAACTGCCCGTCGGTCTGAGGATGAAATGTTGTGTCAACTCTACCTGAGTACCCATACCTCTCTGCACGGCCCTCCAAAACTGAGATTTGAACTGAGTAACTCTGTCAGAAATGATAGAAACTGGAACCCCATGAAATGAGACAATCTCCCTGATGTACATACTAGCTAATCGCTCTGAACTATAAGTAGTACCAACAGGAATGAAGTGTGCGGACTTGGTCAATCTATTCACAATGACCCAAATAGCATCTAAACCCTTCGAAGCCCGTGGAAGCCCAACTACGAAGTCCATAGTGATTCGCTCCCACTTCCACTCCGGAATATCTAACCTCTGAAGTAATCCTCCTGGTCTCTGGTGCTCA
>ML390187.1:31006-42751 GCA_005239525.1 Nicotiana knightiana | reverse complement strand
GGATTATATTTGCAACGCCCGTTTAGTCTTTATAGAAGACATAGTTGAGCGTGATCAGTCAACAAGGTAAGAGAATCATTTATTGATTCCATTTTAGGGTCGGAATCAGAGGGATAATAGTTTGACGGCGCTAGGATTTCCTCACAAGAGAAGGAGAAGAGAGAGCATTTAGGGGCGGCGGGGTTTGGAGAATGAGGGGATTAGGGTAAGGAGATTGGGTCGAGTATAAAAACGGGTATGGTAAATGGGTTAGTGGGTTTTGGTATAAGGTGTTGGGCTTGGTATTTAGGTAATTGGGCTGGGGGTTGGTCCGAAAATAAGCTTTAAAATATGCTATTATTTAAATACCCAATTTTAATTAATAAATAATATGTAATAGTAATAAATAAATAAATAAAATATAATTTGTGCATAAAACAAATAAAAACAGTTATCTAACATTATAAAAATATAAAAAGATTATTTTGGCATAAATAAAGTAACTATAAATACATATAGGCCATTATTGTAAATGTGCAATTTTAGCCTTTAAAACTACAAATGTAATTATGACAAATATGTTTAAAATATTTAAAACCTAATATGGGTGTAAATGGTGAAATTAGATGATAAAATCATCATAAAATAATTTTTGAGGTAATTAATGAGCAGATATATAATAAAAAAATACAGGAATAAATTGATTTAAAACCTTTAAAAATTATGGGAAAATGCTTGTATATGTCTATAAATCAAGTGATGGTGCAATGTACTATTTTGAAAGTGTGTGTGTATATATATATATTTGAAAATATGAGGGAAAAATTGGGTATCAACAACTGCCCCTCTTTACTCGGGAAGGATGAAAGAGTTGTCGGATAAATAAATAATGACCGATTTTAATCGGATGGAGTGATTTGACAAATATAGGCCGCACTCTGGTTTCTGAGTTGCCTACATATCCTCAGTTTTACAGGAATCAGGTCATGTGTAGTTCTGGATCCAACGGTGGAACGAACCGATAGAGTTGTTGTAAGAACAGACAAAATGTTCTGTATAGGACAAATCGGGACTGAAATGGTTATGGATACTTGAGTAGATATCAGATGAGAATGGGCCACGGGCGATGATCGGTTACGTTTGAAATAATTGAAGGATACGTTGAATGGAAACTGGAGAGAAGATTGCTCCCGTTAAGAAAACGGTTACTTGTTGGATCACCTGCAAACTTGAAATACAATGCATGCATATAAATTATTGTATAAATTTAAACAGGATGCAAATTCCCTTCGGACCATGGAGATTGACTTTGGACGGTGAGGATGACGTCCTGGGCCATGAATTGTGCGGTGAAGGATTCGTAGGCCATGAAATGATGTTCTCGGGCTATGAAGATGGTTCCTCCGAACCATGATGCCTTTGAATAATGATGTGCGATATTAAGAGATCCTCAAGCAGTGGCATGGTGTCTTCTAGCTATGAGGATGATGCCTTTGGACTATGATGCCTTTGGACAAATTGGCTATATATCAGCCCATGAGATGCAAAGACATGATTCTTGAGGTAAGACAAGACAGAGCTTAGTCTTGTGTAGAGATGGGGGCAGAGCTTAGCCCCGAAATAATAGAATAATTCAAGGTTTGAAATAGGGTAAAATTTGTGGTCATGCAAGGAGAGACGATGCTTAGTCTCGTGCTGGAAAGGCATAGCTTAGCCTTATGCAAATAAGAAGGCAGGGCTTAGCCTCATGCAAGATTTTAGACAGTGCTTAGTCTCATGCAGGGGGAAGGTAGAGCTTAGCCTTATGCAAATAAGGAAGCAGGGCTTATCCTCTTGCAAGATTTGAGACAGTGCGTAGTCTCATGCAGGGGGAAGGCAATGCTTAGCCTTATGAAATTGAGGAGGCAGGTCTTAGCCTCATGCAAGACTTGAGACGATGCTTAGTCTCATGCAAATGGAAGGAAATGCTTATCCTTATGAAATTGAAGAGGCATGGCTTAGCCTCATGCAAGACTTGAGACGATTCTTAGTCTCATGCAAATGGAAGGCAATGCTTAGCCTTATGCAATTGAGGAGGAAGGGCTTAGCCTCATGAAAGACTTGAGATGATTCTTAGTCTAATGCAAATGGAAGGCAATGCTTAGCCTTATGAAATTGAGGAGGCATGGCATAGCCTCATGCAAGACTTGAGACGATGCTTAGTCTCATGCAAATGGAAGTCAATGCTTAGCCTTATGCAATTTAGGAGGTAGGTCTTAGCCTCATGCAAGAATTGAGACGATGCTTAGTCTCATGCAAATGGAAGGCAATACTTAGCCTTATGCAATTGAGGAGGCAGGGTTTAGCCTCATGCGAGATTCGAAATAATGCTTATTCTCATGCAAATGGACAAGTAGTAAGTAAGGGCGGTGTATTTCTTAGCTGGAGATATATTTGCGTCTGGCAGCTTTGTCATTGTGAAGATAATGATTCTAAGGTGTGCGCGTACTTGTGGTTATTCCTTGTTCCTGCATCCAAAGAAAAATCGTGAGTTTTGCAGGGGAGGTTGGTTTGTGCCTTTGTCTGCTTTCTTTGCTTCGCTCCGCACTAGAGTCATGTTCGAGTCACCATGGGTAGAATTTGGTTAAAAAATAAAGTTTAAAAAAATATGTATGCATAGTTATTCGAAACATAGTAATATGCAATTTAAAAAATCGATCAGATGAACCAGTAACTATGACATTATTAGAGACATTGCGACCTTCTTGACATAGAATTTTGAGGGCCCTCCTCAAAATTCTTCCCCATTTATCTAGACGAACTTCTGGCTATTCTGCGTACGGTGCCGTTGGCTGAACTTGCTTCGTAATTTTGAGGGTCCTCCTCAAAATTCTGCTCCAGTTTCTGATGATGGGAAAAATAAAATTTCATTGGATTGTGACCGAACCCACAGGGATGCACACGTATCCCCTCTTAAACGGGAATCAGGTCAAGCGTAGTTCAAATACATTATATGGAGAAATGCAAACATTTTACACATAGTATCTTTTGACTGTGTCTGAGTTAATGGGCTTTGGCCAAATTTCTCTATCCATTTCTGCAAGTATGAACGCTCCTCCTATTAGTACCCTATGAACCATATAAGGCCCTTTCCAGTTGGGTGAGAATTTCCCTTTGGCTTCATCCTGATGTGGAAAGATCTGTTTCTGCACCAGCTGTCCCGGTGTGAACTGTCTAGGTTTGACCCTTTTGTTGAAAGCTCTGGACATTCTGTTTTTATAGAGTTGATCATGACATACCGCATTCATTATTTTGCCGTCTATGAGGGCTAATTGCTCATAGCGACTTCTTATCCATTCTGCATCACTGAGTTCAGCTTCTTGTATGATTCTCAAAGATGGAATTTCTACCTCGGTGGGGATAACGGCTTCGGTACCATAGACCAATAGATAAGGAGTTGCCCCGATTGATGAGCGAACTGTAGTACGGTATCTCAATAAGGTGAATGGTAACTTCTCGTGCCATTGTTTGTGATTCTCTACCATCTTCCTTATTATCTTCTTGATGTTCTTGTTGGCGGCCTCCACGACTCCATTCATTTGAGGCCTGTATGCTGTGGAATTCATGTGCTTGATTTTGAAGGTTTCACACATGGCTTTCATCAAATCACTAATGAGATTGGCGGCATTGTTAGTGATGATGGCTTATGGAACCCCGTATCGACGAACAATACGATCCTTGATGAAATCTGCAACGACTTTCTTGGTTACAGCTTTGTAAGATGCAACTTCAACCAATTATGTGAAATAGTCGATAGCCACTAGAATGAACCTGTGCCTGTTTGAAGTGGTGGGTCATTGGACTAATGACATCCATTCCCCAGGCAGTAAAAGGCCAAGCTGCACTTGTTGCGTTGAGTTCTATTGGTGGTACCCGTATCATATCTGCGTGTATCTAGCATTGGTGACATTTCTGGACATACCGGATGTAGTCCGTTTCCATAGTCATCCAAAAGCATCTGAATGTGAGTATCTTCTTGGCTAGGACGAAACCATTGATATGTGGGCCACAGGTCCCGACATGTATCTCTTCAAATAATTTAGAGGCTTCTTTGGCGTCAACGCACCGTAATAGACCTAGATAAGGAGTTCTTCTATACAAAATTCTTCCACTTTGGAAGAAATGGTTGGACAACCTCCGAAGTGTGCATTTCTGAGTGTTGTTTTCATGTTCTGGATATTCTCCTTTTGCCAAATATTCCCTGATATCGTAGAACCATGGATCTCCATCCGTTTCTTCTTTGACATGAGCACAATAAGCCGGCCGATTGTGAATTCTCAACAGAATGGGGTCAATGAAATTCTTGTCTGGGTGTTGTATCATGGAGGACAAAGTGGCTAGTGCATCTGCAAATTCATTCTGGATTCTGGGGATATGTCGGAACTCTTATCTTCGTGAACCTCTTCCTCTTTCTTGTACGTGATACAGATATGGCAGTATTTTGGTGTTCTTCGTAGCTCACTCCCCTTGTACCTGGTGGACCAGCAGGTCTGAGTCACCAATCACCAGCAACTCCTGAATATTCATGTCGACAACCAAATTGAGCCCTAATATGCAAATGTCATATTTCGCCATATTGTTGGTGCACAAAAACTTGAGTTTTGCGGACACCGGGTAGTGTTGACCGGTTTTTGACACCAAAATAGCTCCGATATAGACTCCTTTGAAATTTGCAGCTCTGTCGAAAAACATTCTCCAACCGTCGTAGGCTTCGGCAATATCTTCTCCTACGAATGACACTTCTTCGTCCATCCAAATCTGATGATAACCCGCGAAGCAATCGACAAAGGACTGGAGCTCATGCTTGGCGCAATTGTCGATTAGTATGTGTATATTTGGTAGTGGAAAATCGTCTTTGGGACTTGCTCTGTTTAAATCCCGATAGTCGACACATACACTGACTTTTCCATCTTTCTTCGGAACCGGCACAATGTTGGCCAACCAAGTTGGATATTCAACTACCCTGAGGACCTTAGCTTTGATTTGCTTGGTGACTTCTTCCTTGATTTTCAGACTCATGTCTGGTTTGAACTTCCTGAGTTTCTGCTTTACTGGTGAACACATTGGATTGGTGGGTAACTTGTGAGCCACTATGGATGTGCTCAACCCGGTCATCGTCATACGACCATGCGAAAATGTCCTCATACTCTTTTAGAAAACGAGTGTACTCTTCCTTCTCTGATGGTGACAAGTGAATACTTATGCGAGTTTCTTTGATGTTTTCAGAATATCCCAAGTTGACCACCTCAGTCTCGTCCAGGTTGGACTTAGGTTTGTTCTCAAAATTCTCAACTTCTCTGACGATTTCCTCAAGTATCACATCGTCTTCTTCTATCTCTTCCGAGTCACTATCCTTATGTTGCGTTGTCTCATTACATGTCACAATCGTTGGTTCGTCAAGGTAAGGAATAGTAATGATGTAGACACGAAAGATAATAATAATAAACATCAAACTGTGGATAAATGTTGAAACGTTAAACAAAGCAATTTTTTAATGATTTCAAACAATGTTATCCAAAGAAAAATACTGAAAGGAAAGAAAGATGTTTTTTTTTAAAAATGCTCAAAAGAATTGTTTTCAAAATGAATGACACTAGCAGCCATGCTACCCCGGGACTCGTCTGGCCATGGATGGTGTGACGGTCCAGTATCTGAGAACTTCTCCCTTCTCCACTGTTTGGATGATGAGGCCTTCTTTATCCTCCTCCTTAACTATCACACTGCAATCCATGTCTTCATCTTCCAAGAACAGGTTCCTTAGACCAGCTAGAGCTTCATCTTCTTCAGATCCCCATATTATGTCCCCTGATGAAATGATTGGCTCAAATGCGGTACTGGCTTCTCAAGAGGGTAATAACGACCACGCCATGGCGGCGACCAATCATCATATTCCTGCCAAGTATACTGATATCCAAGCCCAAAGGTTATGCCGTGACACTTTGGCTGTATTGGTTTGGTAATGCCCTGGAGGTTCTTCCCCAGCCCTTTACTGGGTTCATACCCTGACCATGCTAGTATGCTTTCTATTTTTCTGCTCCACCACTTGTCTTTCTCAATTGCGTTGACGCGCTCGATGTGGTGATAAGTCTTCCCACCTAACTTCCTTCTATTTTCCACGACCGGAACAGTTTGGTTGGTATAAATGGGATTAATCCTGTCTCCATGAATGATCACTTCCTAATGATTCCATTTGAACTTTACAGTCTGGTGCAAAGTAGAAGCCACGGCCCCGGCGTCATGTATCCAAGGTCGTCCCAACAGCAGATTGTATGAGGCGGATATGTCTAGCACTTGAAATTCAACATCGAACCAGGTCAGACCCATCTGTAAGCATAGATTGGTTTCCCGAATTGTGTCCCTTTGAGACCCATCGAAAGCCTTCACATTCATAGTCCCTGATCGTATTTCATGCAAACCTTTACCCAACCTTTTCAGAGCTGTCAGCAGACAGATGTTGAGACTGGACCTTCCGTCTATCAAAACCCTGGTAATGAATTTATCCTCGCATTGTACCATGATGTGCAGTGCCCTATTGTGGCTTAATCCTTCTGGTGGAAATTCGTCTTCATGAAAGGTGATCTTGTGGCTCTCCGATACTTGCCCTACCATGTTAGCCATACCCCCACTGGTGATATTGTTAGGCACGTAAGCTTCATTCAATACCTTCATCAAGGCATTCCTACGTGTCCCGGAATTCTACAGCAACGAAGGATGGATATCTGAGCAGGAGTTTTGTTCAGATGGTCTACCATAAAATATTCCATCGCTTGCACCTTTCTCCAAAGATTATCCGGTCTAGTTTCAATGATGGGTTGTTTGGAAATAGCTTCTCGACTCGTTCCTCCCAAACTCTTAGGCGTATATCCGGGAGAGGATTGTTGCGGACATTATGTGCGGCCTCCTTTGCTTGTATGACCTTGGTATCAATCAATGTTTGGATTTTTTCTTTCAAAGTGAGACATTCATCGATGGTATGACCTTTCATGACGGAGTGGTAGGCACATTTTTTGTTTGGATTGACCCATTGAGAGGAGTTTTCCATCGCAACAGCGGGAATAGGGGTAACATATCCAGCAACTTTCAGTCTTTCGTATAATTGATCGATGGGTGCAGCAATAGGGGTGTATTATCTGGGTGGGCTGCGGTCAAAGTTTGGTATGGGTTTCTGATAGTTTTGGCGGGCTGGCGGTGAGTGATAATATGCTGGAAGGGTGTTATATGTGTGGTAGGCAGTGGCGGGTTGTGGATATCTGGGAGGTGAAGGTTGATATGTAGGTGGAGCTGATTGGTACGTAAGAGGAGATTTTGTACCTTGGGCTACCATCACGGCCCCTATTTCTTTCTTTTTTGATATTCCCCATGACTGCAATGCATTGTTTGTAGCTTGCAATGCCTCAAAATTCGCACCATCCCGCTCTTGAACCCTTCTTCAATCCTTTCACCTAACTTGATGATGTCGGAGAATTTGTGATTCTCGATAACCATTAACCTTTCATAGTATTGTGGATCCTGGGCTCGGACGAAGAATTTGTTCATCTGCTCTTCTTCTAATGCCGACCTTACTTTTGCAGCTTCTGATCTCCACCAAGTAGCATACGCGCAGAAAGTCTCTGTTGGATTCTTCTTGAGATGTTGTATGTAGAGACGTCTGGTGTATTCTTTATATTAAACCAGAATCGATCCATGAAATTTGATGCCATGCTTACCCAGCTAACCCACTTCTTGGTATTTTGACTAATGTACCAAGATAGGACGTCTCCAGTGAGACTTCTCATGAACAACTTCATGTGAATCCCCTCATCTTTCCCAACTCCTACGAGCTTGTCACAGTATGTTCTTAGATGCACCGTTGGGTCACCTGCTCTATCAAACGTCTTGAACTTAGGAGGTTTGTATCCTTCCGGCAGTTCTACATCTGGCTGAATACACAGATCTTCGTAATTCACACCTTCAATGCCTTTTTCTCCTTCGACACCCTGGACTCTGCTTGTGAGCTTCTTAAGTTCCTCTACCATATTCTTGATGAGCAGGTCCTTCTCGGCGGATTCTGGTGTGTATGGGATCTTTTGAGTGGGGTGAGGTAAGGTTTCTACGTATATGGGGTTATTCTGAAGGATCTCGGGGGTTTGAGTGTAATGGTGATCATTGGTTGAGTTCTGTGGATCGGGAGTAGGTTTTGGGGTATTTAGGGGAGTATGGTAGGTAGTAATTTGTGGATACTGAGTTGGAAGGTGTTGGTGTTGAGGAGGAGTTGGTACTCGTGGAGGGTTAGGATTTTGATAAGGTGCGCCGTATTGATGAGGTGCGGGAGGATTTTGTGAATGTTAGTTTGGTGTGTTTTGAGGAGGTGCTGGGTTCTGGGTGTTTTGCTGGTTGATGTCCGGGACGTTTAAAGTGAGGGAAAGGTTTGCCAAGTTGTGGACCTGCTCAAGTTCCCGTTGCAATTTTAGTATTTTCTGCTCCACCCATAGAACCAAATCGTTCTGTGCCGGAGTACTCCGACCGTCTGAATTTTCAATATTTTCCCCATGCGTAACGTTATCTTTCCTGATACCCCTCATGCCATCCATCTTAGGCTTTCCCTTGCTTTTCGGATCACTTAGAGGAGGAGGTGGTGGAGGACCTCTAGATCTGGTATGATATACTGATGATGCTAGTATGCACGAACTAACCGTAGGGGATGGGAATAATCAAGAAAAAAAAAAAAGGTAAACAAGTTAGTAGGGAATTTTGGAAAGGATATTTCCAGTATTTAAACATGCATCATAAATTTGCATCCTAATTTTGGAGACCTCATTGCGCCTGAGGTAAGCCTAGCGACACGTAGATTTGAAGAAACTTAATGCTGATAATTGCCTCATTTCATTAATGTAATATATATGTCAAATCACTAAAACGACAATAATCAAAAAGAGTTACTAGTGGCATTTGCCTTATTACAATCAAATTCTAAAATGACTCTAGAAAAGCAAGCAAACAATGATTCTAATCTACTTGGTCCCGGAGGGACCCTCTCCAAGCTTGGACTTCTTGGTCCCATCGATTAGATTCCCCATGTCGCGCATGTCCAGCAGCAGATACGCCTTTCCTAGGTGTCCTCCTTCGTTGTCCTCCGCATTCTGACAATCCACGATCCTTTTCGTCATCTTCCCTTCAAGTTCCATCAGACCCTGCTCTAAATATTCCAACCTTTTGGTTGACTTTGTAGCAATTTCCCTCCATTAATTGATTGATTCCATATCTACCTTGTGTTGTTCCAGATCCCTGTCCTCGGACTCAAGGATTCTTTTGCGCAACCTCTTGCATTTTACCTGTGCTTCGGTAGCTTCATCTATGACATTGTTTCCTCGATCGACCCCTGGTTCAACTTCTCCTACTATGTCATCATCCAACCATGATAGGTAGAAATACGCATGACCGGCGTGGTACCGATCTGGCTAGATGGTATCCTTCTCGACAATAATCTTCATATGCCACATGTGTTGGGCCTCACACTTGTATGGAATGGCATCACCTTGAAAATCTGCTTTGTAATGACTCATCTTGGAGACTCGCGGTATGACTTGTTTTCTCCCAACGTATCTCATGACTCTGATAGGAACATAAGGATATATGCCCCTCAACCCGATCAACACCAAATGAGGAACATCCCTGGACTTGATGATGAACTCTCTAGTAGGGAACCACTCGAACATCCAATGGACCTTGTCATCAGTCAGATTGCTGAAAACGTGTACCCAATCTATTGTATTTTCCAGTTGTGGAAACCTGTCTGGGATGAAAGTCATTCTTTTTGGATGGTGGAAATCTATGTGGTCATTCCATGGTCTTCGTGGAAATTCCTGACGTTACTGTCCTCTTTGAAGATGCTCTAACAACCATATTTGCAGCAACAAATTGCAACCCTCGAAGTGTCTAAACCCCTTCTTGCAACGGTCCAGGGGTCGGTATATTTCTGCTACGATCATTGGGACGATAGTGTAAGTCTGTCCCTCAATCCCTTCCATTAAGTTCTTGGTTATCATAGCCAACCGAGTGTGAATACTGTCTCCTTGGATTGGAAATACTATCATACCCAGAAAACAGACAATGAACACAAAAACCTGACGATGAGTCCAGCCCAGGGAAGTGATGGCAAACTCTTCATGAAAAATATGGTAGGATGTGTTGTGCCCATATCGCTCGTAAAGGAAGTCGAAAGTTATGTAGGACTTGTTCAAGCAGACTAATTCGTCATTCTTTCTAAGACCCATCATTTTCAGAAACCCCTTAGAAGTACGATTTTCCGGCACCAATAGACCAGGACTATCCCAGGGTAGCCCAGTGAAACCTCCTATTTCCTCAAGAAGGGAAGTCATCTCTACATTGCCGAAACGAAAGATGGCCCTTTCTCCATCCTAGAACATGGTAGCAGCCTCGATCAATACATTGTTTGGCTAAATGTCTAGCAAGGAGGGTAAATTTCCGAGAACCCTCTTCACATGATTTTTATCTCTTGGCGAAAGATTTTCCCACCAATCTAGCAATAAAGGTGGTATATTTCAGACCATGCCGAACCTGGGGACTTTGTGCCTCATTTTCTACAAAATAAACAAAGTTAGACCCTTCCCCCTCCGGGTTTGACTACTTAAACATTAATGATTACAATATCGGCACATTTTTCTCCAAATAATGCACATATCATGATCGTGCCCGCTGGGATTATGGAAACCCTGATGGGCTTTGGATAAGGCTTTCCTTAGAGGGTTATTATGCGGACAACATACTAACCCATGCTAGCTTTGAACATGATGCATGTACAATTATCATCATAGTAAGGTTTTTCTATAGAAATCTAGACTGGTACCCTCAAGCGGACAACTTGAGAGGGAAAGGCACGTAAGCGTCGACTACACCGCTGATCGACTTGTTTTATCGCAAATAATCCTTTCCAAATTTAAAAGGGTAATATAGGAATAGCATGGACACTCATCAAGTGCCGGTATGGTATTAATTATGCACGAGTGAAATATGATGCAGAGCATGTAATTATGAAAAAAAGAGAAATAACATCTTGTCAAGTATTTTACATGATGAAAGCAATAAATGCGGTATTTAATAATTGTAAAGACAGGAAAGAAAGAAAAAAGAAAGGAGTCAGTTCTTATAATGAAAAAAATTATAGTAAAGCGATAAAAGGGGTAGGATTTGGGAAAGACATAAAGATTGAAACCAGCGAATAGGATTTACATAGTATAACAAGATTAAACGAAAAATTGCATATAAAAGGAGAACAGAGAAGTCATGTGCATGTAGAAAATAAATGGCGAATAAAATAACAAAGGCACACTTATCGAGGGAGACTAACTCACACAAACCAAGTTTGTTATGGTAAGAGCCTAAAGATATCCCCAGCAGAGTCGCCATGCTGTTGCGCCCCTTTTTCTCGCGAAATCAGGTTTCGACATTGACATCTCTTTTAAAAGGGAAGGAATGCTTATTAAAAGAGAGTCGCCACCTAACAGATTAAGGTGCGTTAGGGCACCTATTGCAAATGACTCATATTTACTATTTACGTCACCAAAGATTGGGTAAGGGCTCAAATTACCTCAAGGAGAAGGTGTTAGGCACTTCTTGAGGTCCACAACGGTGGGTCCTGGATGACCTCAAATCATGTGAATGAGTCTAACAGAGAGAAGAGGGAATTATTTTAATAGAAATGTGGGGGGGGGGGGGTCTAAAGTTTTT
>ML390187.1:13683-30755 GCA_005239525.1 Nicotiana knightiana | reverse complement strand
GGGGGGGGGGGGGTCCTAAGTTTTTTAGCCTAAGGGATCACCCCGTACAACATAAATAATACTTCACAACTCCCCTAACACGGGGGTGTTACTCATATTATTCAGCAGGCACAGACTATCATCTCCTGCTACCCTATTACTATCTTTGAGTTGTTTACCTAAAGCACTCTAATCAATTCTAAATCGTACCCTATACGTGCACTACCCGCCCCTTACCTATGGCCCAAGAAGCATTTGGACCTCTATTTTGGATGGTTCTAGACTCAACTTAGGTTGCTCAAAATGGTAAAACTAGGCGACATACAAAAATAAGTTGGACTTTCATATAAAAGCAGGTAGTGGGCTCAGATTAGCCTCTACACATTAGGCAGAAAATGCACGCAAATACATTAGGCGTATTGACAGTTTAAATAGTTAAGGTTATTAGGTCCTATAGACAAGCTCTCTATGTGATTCTGGATTTTAATCATTCTGCCATTTATTTAAAGTAATTCCTAAGTGACTGCTTAGTTGCCTACTGATTATAAGTAGAAGTGGTTAAACCTATAGACATGTCATCTAGGTGATTTATTCAGCAGTTGACAGTGATAACAACGAAGGATATTCAGAATTACTTAGTTGTTCCTATAGGCATGCTTTCTAGTGACATTAAACAAGACACTATATGAAGTTCCAGTTTTAGTATTTAGCACAGATGGTGATTACCTTATAGACATGAGTTCTACCTTCGATGATTGAAACTGTTATTAGTTCTTATAGACAGGCATACTAGCTAAGCAAGTGTGACAATCGATTAAACCGACATGCATGATTTCTAAAGAGGCACATTTGAATATGCTGTAATGTAAGTTGAATTTTAGTTATTTTATTTCCTATAGGCATGGTGTCTAATCATGTAAAGAAAAGTAGGCAGGATATTCACATAACTTATTTGAGCCAAAGCAAATCCCTATAGGCAGGTTATCTACAGAGCATATTTGAGCCGAAGTAAACCCCTATAGGCAGGTTATCTAACATGCTATAGCAAAAAAAGTAAACATCTAGGAAAGTTTTCTAACATATAATAGAAGAATATTTTTGAATAAAGTAAATCGTATAGGCAGGTTATCTAACATACAATAGCATAAAGTAAAAACCTATAGACATGTTATCTACCCATTTCATGCAAAATATAAAAAATAAGCGCAGTTTCCCAATTTATTATTTCCCTAATTATTATTACAAATAATTATTACAGACGAGGACCGAATGAATGAATTACAAAGTATATAAACTATAGGAAGCCTGTAGCAGGACCAAAGACGCCTGGACAGGCCAGGCCTTCAACTCACAATAACACCAAAAAGTCCATGTTCATTGATACATAGTGACCAGCAGTGAATGATTCACCTCTATCTCAAGGATAAGCATACCAAGCCTAAATCTCTAGTGTGTCAGAATTCCCAAGGGCTTCAAGAACCTCGGGCAGTGCTCACGCTAGAGAAGAATGATTAGAACAGTTCAAGGAAAACTATGGACCAAATCCTGGTGTGCCAGAGTTCAGGAGGGTCTCATATGAACCCTGAACAATGCTCACACCAAGAAGGCCAGAAGACAGTACTTAAATTGCTTTGGCTTTCAGCCAGAAAAGAGTGAGAATTCAAGAGAGCAGGATAGGATTGGGGAGTGCATTTAGGGACACAATCACACATAGAACAAACACATTTGAAACTAAGCATACTTGATAAAGTTTTGAAAGTTTGACAAAGTCATATGCTAATAAGGACCAGTTCATACCTGACAAAGATGACAAAGACTTTGTATCAGGTTAAGTCACAGAAGGGAGCTAATTGATCAACAGTAAGTCGGGAAAACATTAATTAGCAGTAACAATTTAACAAAGGTATCACAACATAGTGAGCACAAACCAGACAAGTAAGATAGCAACATGTTTAATAACAAGCTAATGAGTCTACTAAGGCATACATAATTAACTAGTTCTTAAGGAAAAGTATCAAAGAATGCTTAATGCTAAAAGATAATCCTAAGTTACATAGAGTTAACAAAATTTCACTTATTGATTTACTGAGTTCAACATGTCTAAAATAAAGAAAGTAACTAATCTAATAACAGTAACATATTAAACGAGTAATGAAGTAGAAAGGATTCAATAACTTACCAGTTCAGATGAAACAGAAAAAGAATCTAACAATGAACAATTGTCACCAACAGAAGAAAATAATAGAGGATTCCTGGCCTTGGCTTCCAGCCGGCCAGGAACCAAAGCACAGAATAGTAGCTATAAAATAACAGTGTATAGTTTGTTTAAGGTATTGAGAATATTTCGAATTCTAAGTCCCTTTAAAGGGAAATTGGGGAGGGGTTTAAATAGCACAAAATTAGAACACACAAATATGTCAATAATTAGTCAAAGTACTAAAAAGGAAAGCACTTACAGTTAATAAGGAAAGAAAAATTTGAAACACTAATTAAGGTAAAACATACAAAATCGACATAAATAACAAGTAAAGAGATGCATATAGACATATAGACAGAGACTTTAACAAAGTAATTAAAGAATCGAACAAATTTGGGTTTGATTTTGAAGAATCAAAACCCCCCAAATTTAGGGCAAGTAAAAATCGGCAGAAATTAACAAAAAGAGCTATAATAAGATGCACATATAGACGAAAATAATTAAAGGATCGAACCAGATTTGGTTCGATTTTAAAGAATCAAAAACCCTAAATTTAGGTAAGTAAAAATCGGCAGAAATAGAAAAGAGGGTTATAATAAGATGCACAGAGACATATAGACAGAAATATTAAAGGGAAAATAATTAAAGAATCGAGAACCAGATTATATCTAGAAAGATCTGAAACCCTAGTTTTAGGGTAAGTAGAAAATCGCGAAAATTCTCAGAAATCCATACCATAAAAGAGACGAGAACGAACACAGACGGAAAGAGGTCAAAGATCTGAACCAGTTTTGGTTTGAAATTAAAGAGATCTGCTTGCCATGTTAGGCAAGAAATTATGTAATACCATAAGCTAGTAACCAGTAGTGAGAGGTGGTCAACAAGGTAAGGAATCATTGACTGATTCCATTTTAGGGTCGAAATCAGAGTGATAATAGGTTGACGGCGCTAGGGTTTCCTCATAAGAGAAGGAGAAGAGAGAGCATTTAGAGGCGGCGAGGTTTGGATAATGAGGGAATTAGGGTTGGGTCGATTAATTAAAATGGGGAGAATAAATCAGGGTCGTTGATCTTGAAAGATCAACGGCCATGATTTAAAGGAGATTGGGTCGGGTATAAAAATGGGTATGGGAACTTGGTTAGTGGGTTTTGGGCTAGGTATTTAGGTAATTGGGCTGGGGGTTGGTCCGAAAATAGGTTATTATTTAAATATCCAATTTTAATTAATAAATAATCTATAAAAGTAATAAATAAATAAATAAATAAAATATCATTTGTGCATAAAAACAAATAAAAATAGTTATCTAACATTATAAAAGTATAAAAAGATTATTTTGGCATAAATAAAATAACTATAAATACATATAGGGCATTATTGCAAATGTGCAATTTTAGCCTTTTAAACTACAAATGTAATTATGACAAATATGTTAAAAATATTTAAAACGTAATATGGGTGTAAATGGTGAAATTAGATGATAAAATCATCCTAAAAATAATTTGTGAGGTAATTAATGATCATCTGTGTAATAAAAAATGCAGGAATAAATTGATTTAAAATCTTTAAAAATTATGGAAAATTATGAAAAATATTTGTATACGTCTATAAACCAAGTGATGGTGCATATGCACTATTTTGAAATTATATATATATTTGAAAAATATGAGGAAAAAATTGGGTATCAACATCTTGGAAATTTCCACCCTCGCCAAACTGCCTACAAATCTCGCGATACTTACCTCGGTACTCGCAGTATTTTCTGTCCATCTTCAAAAAAATAGCCTTACGCCTTTCCTCTCTTCGGGCACTTTCAATTTCCAAAATCACAGTCTGAAAGAAATAGGAATAGAAAATGAATAGTAAGAACGAAACTAACTTTGAACTCGACAAACAAAAATGAGAGGGATCGAAAAGCTTACTCTAAGAGTGAGGCCGACTATGCTCCTAGATAAGGTAGCATCCTTCAGCTTTTCGAGCGGACCAAGAGAAGGGCCAACTTCTTCCGTGTTGACCAACAAATATCGACCCATAGGGATCACAATAGTGCGCGTGGACCCCTCCAACATTACTTCGAGTCGGGTAAATCCCTCCCCTATCATCCTCACTTCATCGGGATCCACATCAGAGCATGTCTCACAACCATCCTCGGTTATGCACTTTCCTTTGATGTAGGTCATCGAAGAAGTATCCTCAGTCGGTCGCGAGGCTGATGGCTCATCCTGCCGCAAGTTATGAGGGACTCTCATCGATGGCCCTTCAGCTTCCATCGTTGTTTCAGGAAGAGACACACCCTCTACGTCCTCATTAGATGGCGGAACCTCAGACAATAACTCGACGTTATCTTCGAGCTCTATGGTCGCCATTTCACGAATGACAAAGTCGACCCTTACTGAATCTGCAGTACGAGCAACCCTATCACCAACGTCCACCGACCTTCTTTACGGGGAACTAAATTCCCACTGCTCGGTGATGATTCCTCTTCCTCGTCCACTAGATGATGCAAAGTGGAAGTCGGGGAATCCGCTGTCAATATATCTGCAGGTGGAGAAGAAGCGGTACGGCAGCACCAGTAGGTATGGTCGATGAACGAGTAGACCTGGCCACGGTAGAAGAACAAGCAGAAGCATATGACCGAGTAGGCCTAGACGCGGTCACAACAGGGACAGACTCCGAAGAAGAGGCAGTCTTCCTCTTATGAAATGTAGGAGGAAGAGCCCTCAGCCTCTTCGAAGATCCTCGAACTGATAAAAAAAGATCGAAGGTTTTCACCACAAACGATAAACTATAGCGAACAAGCGGCCATGAGGCCGAAGCAGTAAAAACAAAAAATATATATATATGGACTCACCGGCCAAAGAAGAGGCATGCCCGAACTTCTTGAGAAAGCCTGTCCACGCACGAATCCCCATAGTGTGAGGTAGAACTCGGCCAACCCAGTCAGAAATTTTCCCGACCAAAGGAGGAGGCGTAACCCTGGCTGTACGAGGAAGAGAAAATGTTAGAGCCTGCGACTAGAAGCAAGCAAATAAAATACCTTTCACAAAAAAGAGGTACTCACGGGCGCGATTCCATGTCTCAGGAAAGTCGTCCATGCTGGCCACCACGTCTTCGGTTCTAACAAAAAAGTAGTTGAGCCAGAACTGACAATTGGGTTTACCGTCCATCTTCACCACCATGCATTTACTTCCTCGATGACGAAGATGCAATATCGTCACCCTATAAAATCTAGGGACGAAGAGATGCATCAAATGGCGGAGTGTGACCTCAACCCCGGCCAACTCAGCGAATTTTGATAGCATTCTAATAGGCTTGTAGATGTACGGAGAGAGTTAGGTCGGGCAGACACTTTATTAGCGGAAAAATTCCTCCGCCAATGGGAGAAGGGGGAGAGTATAGCCTACCTGGAAAGGATACGCATAGAACGCGCAATATCCAGGATGGTGAGTTTCAAACACGTCACGTCCAGCTGGGACCAGATCGATATCGGCAGGAACGTGAATCTTACCCTAAGCTCGGCCATATCAGCCTCTCTCATCACTGATTCCGAGGCTTCAGACTCGCCTTCAAGCACCATCAAAAAATCGGACCTAACCTTCTCACTACGAGGGATTATTTCTTCTACCGTGGGAAAATTCTCCTCTTCAGTGGTGACAAAGGTTCTATCAGCATGAAGGGGTATAAGCACCGCCAAAGGGACATGATCAGTTGCCATACCGGATAGAGAGGGTACGTTATCCATGTATTTAAGGGAGGATATTAAAGAAAGGAAGTGCTAAAAGAAGCGAGAATCGCTAAAACCAGTAAGAAAATACGCGACAATGGAGGAAGAATAAGGAGGCAAATGATTTTGCTAAAAAAACACAATAATGAGGGAAGGGTAAAACACAATATACGATTTTGCTAAAAAAACACAATAATGATAAGTAACAATGAAGATGAAGAAAATATAGAATTAATACCGGTAACATCAGATACAATTGATGAAATTGCTGAAACTTCTAGTGCCTCTAAGAAATCAACAAAAAGAGTGAGGGTAAAGCTGAAAGAATCTCCATCATGTATAATACTTAGGCATGATGCATTGCCTGAGGAAGTAAGAGTAGGATCAATTTTTTAGAACAAGGAAAATATGAATAAATTTTTTTACAGGTTGGAGATAAACCAAAAGGTTGAATTCACAGCTGTTAGATCATGTTCAAAGAGATATGATCTGAAATCCGTTGAGGAGCAATGTGGTTGGATTGTGCGTGCTACCAGAATAAAAAATTTCACACTTTTCAGGGTGATAAAATATCATAACAACCATGAATGCTTAGTTGATGCAAGAAAATCAGATCAGAAGCATGCTACATCAAATTTTATAAGTGATCAAATTTTAGAACATGTTCGAGACAAAAAGATAGAGGTTACACCAACCTTTGTAGAAAATGAAATGAAAAAGAAATTTGGAATTGACATTGGATAGCACAAGGCATGGCGTGCTATTCAAAAAGCTATTGCTTGCATAAAGGGAACACCGGAAGAAAACTACCATATTCTTCCTTCATACCTACACATGATGGTGCATAGAAACCCCGAACGTACACAAGCGTAAAAAGAGATGAGCAGAATCGGTAAGCAAAACAAATACCAACCATCAGCCTGAAGTTAAACTTCACACCTTATGATTTTTTTTATTGTGCTTCACTGTACATGTTTTGTTACATGTTCTTTGCTCCTGCAACATCAATAGCTGGTTGGTCCTACTGTACACCTGTTATTGCAGTAGATGCAACGTTTTTAAAGTCAAAATATCATGGCGTTCTATTTGTTGTTGTATCAAAGGATGCAAACAATCAAATATTTCCTCTATCTTTTGGTGTAGCAGAATCAGAAAACAATGAGGCATACATTTGGTTCTTTGGAGAAATGAGAAAAGCAATTCAAGTCCGTCATGAACTGGTTTTCTTGTCAGATAGAAACCAGTCGATTGCAAATGGGATTAGAAAAGTTTATCCTGAAGCTCACCATGGTATCTGCCTCTATCACTTTGAGAAAAATTTAAAGCAAAGACATGCAAAAGCCATGGTAATAAATCTTTTTCAAAGCGCTGCAAGGTCATACAAACGTGAAGATTTTAATAAGTTAATGTCCCAACTCAAAAGTGTTGACAAGAAAATATACGATTACATAATGGAAGAGCCTCCAGAAAGATGGGCTCGATCGTGGTTTCCACGGCGACGTTATGATATGCTGACAACATACATTGTAGAATCAATGAATTCCGTGTTACTAAAAGCAAGAGAAATGCCTATTTTAAGAATGTTAGATTACATCCAAGAAAAGTTGGGAGAGTGGTTTTACGAACGGAGGAAAAAAGCAAATGAAACTTTTTACAAAGTATCAATATGGGCAGAAGAAGAGATGACTAAGAAGATGGACTTGGCTTGCAAAATGATTGTGAGTATATTTATTAACTTCGGGATTTACTTTCAGCATGTTTTCTCTATAGCATAATCACTTCTGCTTTTTATATCTGGTACAGTGATTTACTACTTACATATAAAAAACTTCATACTAGCTGAATTTTTGTCCCTAGATTCTATAGTTCTGTCGTCATGAGCTTTTTGTAAAGACTTCAGCACCCATCATGCTGAAGTTATGAGCTTTATGAAAAACTTTAGCAGAAGATGCTAAAGTTAATTCGCTCACTTGTAAAAACTTCAGCACACCATGTGTTGAAGTTTTGTCCTGGATTCTATAGTTTTGTAGTCATGATCTTTTTGAAAAACTTTAGCATTATTACTTCTGCTTTTTATATCTGCTGCAGTGATTTACTGCTTACATATAAAAAACTTCATACTTTTTCTTTTTGAATCAATAATACACTAATATAGTTTATCTTAATTTTCTATTCCTTCTTGGGTGTTCAACCTTGATTCAATGTTGTAAAGAATAAATAGTGAAGGAATCGAATTCATTGTGANGATGTAAACAAATTGGGCATAATATAACAACTTGCTTATCTTCTCCAGCACCTCATTCATATTCTAAGAAACACGTTGAAAAATACTCCAATGTTCAATAATTCTTGGCAGAATTTAGACTTTCATTTTTGTATGATATATTTCAAATGTGATTGTTTTCGTACAAATAAAAAAAAAGACTCTTGCACTCTTTTATATATTGCTAAAGTACAAACCACTTTTGCATAAGGTTACACATTGGCACGTTATTGTTCCAATCAGACCTCAAACTATCCCACTTCTGCATAATTTCGTCCATTGAAAGCTTCCTACTTCCACTTGCACCAGACATTCTTTCTTCAAAAAAATATAAAAGACTAAGGATGAATATAAATTTTACAAAACTTAGCTTCAACCTCATAAATTTTCAGACAATAAATGTAAATGTAAGATAAGTAGATGATAAAAGACAAAAAGTAGCTAGTAAATGCGAAAAATATAAGTATCAATTTAGTCACCATGAGCTTTATGAAAAATGTTGAAGTAAATTAGTTTAGTTGTAAAGACTTCAACACATAATGTGCTGAAGTTTTTATCACTAGATTATATAGTTTAGTCATGAAAAACTTCAGCACAAGATGCTGAACTAAGTTAGTTCATTTGTAAACACGTCAGCACTTTACGTGCTGAAGTTTTTATCACTGTATTCTATAGTTTAGTCGTCATGAGCTTTATGAAAAACTTCAGTACAATATGCTGAAGTAAATTAGTTCATTTTTTAATACTTCAGCAACCACTGTGCTGAAGTTGTTATCCCTGGATTCGATTGTTTTTTAATATCCTATGCTGCACTTTTTGTCCCTGGATTCTATAGTCAATTAGTTCATTTGAAAAAACTTCAGCATATTGTTTACCTAAGACAAAATAGACAAACGTATTTGATAATGCAAATAGAAGAAAAATTTAAAAGACAAAGATCACATTATTCACACAATTCATTTTATTTTCACTACCAATTACAATCAACAACAACAACAACAACAAGGAGGATCATCTATTTCGCCCTGGAGTTATATTCTAGTTTACCAGAAAAGCTATATCCCCCTTTTTGCTACACAAATGTTGTTTCTGACAAAACTTTATTATGGACGTACATATTTTGATCACTCCCACTCCCAACTATTGCTGCACAAGATGGAAGCTTTTGCTGTTAGTGGTAGTTTTTACTAGCAAACCAAGATATGTCATTCTAATTCATTTTTTGTGACTTTTGGGGTGCATAGATGATTATGGATAGTTAACAACTGGTACAAATATACTATAGGTTTTATGGTCATAGATGATTCTAGAGATGTAAGAAGTTAGGGGTGGTGTCTCTGCCAGTTTGGGTATTTTGTATATCCATGATGAAAAATCGTTCTCCCAGGGGAATGAACGTCTCCATGACTAGAAAATTATAGACATGAGACATAGGGGAATGAAGAGGAGTAGGTGCTACTGATGGAGAGTCATCTAAGGTTCGAAGTCTCAATCAGCCTTTATTTGATCCAACTTTTGCATAAGGTTACACATTGGTACGTTATTGTTCCAATCAGACTTCAAACTATCCCACTTCTGCAAAATTTCTTCCATTNTTTTACGTTCAGAGAAATTCAATGTAAAAAGATAAGTAGGTGGTAAAACAAGTAAGTGGTAAATGTTACTTCATCCTGTCCACAGTTTTTGTACAGTAATAAAATAACTTCAGCCTCACAAAATTTTCAGACAATAAATGTAAATGTAAGATAAGTAGGTGATAAAAGAGAAAAACTAGCTAGTAAATGCTAAAAAGATAAGTATAAATTTAAAAAATATATGCTGAAGTTTAGTCGTCATGAGCTTTATGAAAAACTTCAGCATTTTATGCTGAAGAAAGTTAATTCATTTGTAAACACTTCAGCACCTTAGGTGCTGAAGTTTTTATTACTGGATTCTATAGTTTAGTCGTCACGAGCTTTATGAAAAACTTCAGCACAAGATACTGAAGAAAATTAGTTCATTTGTAAATACTTCAGCATCCTAGGTGCTGAACTGTATGCTATAGTTTAGTCTCATGAGCTTTATGAAAAACTTCAGCACAAGAGGCTGAAGTAAATTAGTTCATTTTTAAATACTTCAGCTACAATTGTGCTGAAGTTTTTATCCCTGGATTCGATAGTTTAGTCAAAGAGTGCACCTAATCAATTTAATATCTATAAATGTAAAAGTAACTTTTCAGGTCTGTTTAATGCTTTACGTTCAGAGAAATTGAATGTTATAAGATAAGTAGGTGGTAGGTGAAACTAGTAAATTTAAAAAATATAAGTATCAAGTTAAAAAAAATACAGCTTTATGAAAAACTTCAGCACAAGATGCTGAAGTCAATTAGTTCATTTGTAAAATCTTCAGCACCTCATATGCTGAAGTTTTGTCCTTAATTCTATAGTTTTGTCATGAGCTTTTTTAAAAACTTCAGCACAAGAAGCTGAAGTTAATCAGTTCATTTGTAAAAACTTCAGCTCTCTATATGCTGAAGTTTTCTCCTGTATTCAATAGTTTATCAGAAAAAGCTTTTTGAAAAACCTTAAGCACAAGACAAGCTGAAGTTTTTTAGTAATGGTTGTAAAAACTTCAGCACAATACAAAGTGAAGTTTTTTACTGGATTCATTAGTTTACTTCATGCTGAAGTTTAGTATGTTGAATTTCATCAAAAATATACTAAAAAATTATGATAAAAGATATTAGATTTCACTTATATCCTTTAAAAAAAATAAAAAATTTGTTTTTAATTTACAAGTTATACTCTATTAAAAAAATTCATATAGAGTATTTTCATATTCTCCATAATCATCTCCTAATTTCTCTTCTGGAGTATCATAGTCGCTTTCCTTTTTCCACATTGCATGAGCCCACAGATTTGCAGCCAATTCTCTCCTAAATGTAAGAGCTTGACTTTGATTGAAATTCATGATATCTTCTCTCTTCAACCGCATATCCATGAACTTAAGAGTATATATATCACAATCAACACTCAAAAAACACGTGAAACAAGAATTGAAGAATAGTTAACACAAGAAGAAAAAATAATAAACATAAGATGCATCGTTAAAAGATATGCCAAACATGTACTTGTTACCCTGTAGGGGTGTCTTCATCCACATAATTTGAAATTTATCCACACAATTTTCTGTCCAACTCTTATTGTGTGATGCAAAGTCCAAGCATTTGAGACAGTGTGGGATCAACCGGGCATAAATTTTGACATGTTTAAACGCACTTTCATATGGTAGATTTTTTAAGGAATCATACACATATAAGTTTCTCTTTAAAGCTCAGAATTCCAAAAAAGTAGTGCGTTAATGTCTGCTTCCCTGTTGGCGGAAGTCGAAATGGAAAAAATACTTTTTCAGCACATGCCCATGAGATCCCACATGAGAGGCCAGTACCTCTTACGTAGTTGTCCACCATTTCACCAATTGATTCATCATCAATCCAAGTATACTCTGTAAGTTCCTGAAACACCACTTCCTCTTCTTCTTTAGATGTCCTCTTTCTCTTTGATTTACTTTTTGACTTTTCCCTCATTTTTTAATTTTTTTTCTTTTCGTTAGCTGTAGGATGAACAATACCTAGCTTAGTCATATACTGATCAAAAAGTAAATATGTTATTGCAAATCGTGATTTTGAATAACTTGGAAGGTGATAGAAATATTTTTTTCGCAAGAAATATATGCCCACTTCAATATGCTGCAATAGAACAACAACAAAAGAAAATTATAAGTATGAATTCAGCATAAGTATGAAATTTTGAAAAAATGCATTACAACTAGAAACTACAAACTGCATGACAAAAACTTAAGCATATTGACTTTTAAGTTTTAGGAAATAATCTAAAAAGGCTGCAGCATGTTTGATTTAAAAAGTTTAGAAAAAAAAATAGAGATTGCATGTCAAAAATTCAGTNTCCGAAAGATCAGAGTTAGGATCCACAAGCTCGGTAAAGAACGACTTTGGAATGGGCATTCTAGCTAATCTGAATGGATTGGAATTATATTCATTATCATCCTTCTTCAACCAGTCATTAAATCTTCCAATAATTCTACTGTCACGACTAACATAATGGAAGGGACACCTTCGTGTAGCCTTTCCTTCTTTCCAATCTTGCCCCCTTCGCTTTTGTTTAGGAACAACATAAGGAGATTTCAACCAAATACTCTCCAAACGAATCCTTTTCTCTTTTTTAACTGCTTTTCTTTTTGGTTGCTCTTCCTGCTGTTCCATCACAACTAACTGCTGCATTTCAGCAGCAGAGGAAGATTCCACAGCCATGCTAGCACCTACTTCACCAACTCCCTCCTGTTCCTCACAGCTAACTGTTGTTGTTCAGCAGCAGGGGGAAATTCCATAGTCTCTTCTGTACTACCCATTGAAAATGAACATATGTTGAAGTTGGGAATATCATTGGTGTCCCTCATAACATTAGGAGACATGGAAATCTTCCTTCTTTTAGGATTTGGAAGAAGTTGTGATGCATCAGATGATATCTGCAAAAGCAAGGAAAATATATACATAAATACAACTGATACAAATACACATTAGGCAAAACAAAACAACTTGTAATCGAATTGCAGATAATAACTACCTGGTCTAAGTGCACAGATGATGTTTGAACAGATCCACTTCCACTAGGGTTGAATATGCCTATATCTTCATGCAAAAAAAATAATTTAAATAATACTGATTAAATTTTATAAAATAATACAAACACAATTCACACCTGTTTGTGATCCAACATGTGTGAATAGATGTATTTCTCCTTTTTCATACCTTTACATTTGTCTTGCACTGTAGTTTCCTGCATGCTTTTGTCGATATCAGCAACTCCAGGTTCATCCAATTGTGCAGCAACATCAAGGAGCATTTGAGTATTCTCTGAAAGAATTTTATCAACTCTATCTTCATTAAATTCAGCATCATCAAAGAGTTTTTCAGTTGTATTAACTTCCACTGCATGTTCATAAAGAGGGGGGACAGATAAATGACCTATATATAGAAAAATTTTATACATGTACTATGAATTTCCTGTGTCGCTTCACCTAGCAAAGCGATTTCAGCGCAAATAGCAAGTGCATCTGCAAACAGATTACCTCTCTCAATATTGGTACACGCATCACTAGATGTCCATTGTTCAATACCAACAGGTGCATGATCTCCATCACCACTTGGTGCATCTCCTTCATAATCAACACCTTGATCATCTACACCTTTCTTTCTTCCAACATTCACAGTTGATAAATGTTCATCAACTATATCTTTGCTCGGTCTATCAACGCTGGGATGTTCGTTGTTGAATTGTTGTTCAACACGTTGATCTCCTTCAACATCCATTCTCACAGGAGTAACATTTTTATGCGCTTCATCATGAGCAGCGTTAATATTTGATAGATTCTCAAATGAGTAATTCATCCTATCATATTGTCGAGGCTTCATAATGGAGCCATCATCTGTTCCATTTGATTTGTCGACAATCTTGAACAACTCTTGAAACTTCTCATCAAAATATTCCTAGAAAAAAATTGCTAACAATGATTAATCTTAATAACATTAGCACAGAAAAAAAAAGACTTCTCTATAAATTAACTTACCTTTACTTTTCCAAAAACTTCATCAACAATAGCAGATCGCTCATCCTCTTTAAACTGAGCAACAACTTCTTTTGCAATTAATTTTCTTTCTCCATCTGCTTGCCTTTTAACCTCATTCGTTACCCTCTAGTATAGAGACACAAAACAAAACTTCAGGTACAAAAGAATGTTGAAGTTCATCACAAAGAGAAACAAAACTTCAGCTACTAGAGTGCTGAAGTTCAAGAAAAACAGAACAAAACTTCAGCTACTAGAATGCTGAAGTTCAGGAAAAACAAAATAAAACTTCAGCTATTAGAGTGCTGAAGTTCAAGAAAAATAGAACAAAACTTCAGCTACTAGAATACTGAAGTTCATCACAAAAAGAACAAAAACTTCAACTAGTAGAATGCTGAAGTTCATCACAAAGAGAACAAAAAATTCAGCTACTAGAATGCTGAAGTTCAAGAAAAACATAACAAAACTTCAGCTACTAGAATGCTGAAGTTCATCACAAAAAGAACAAAAACTTAAGCTACTAGAATGCTGAGTTCATCACAAAGAGAACAAAAACTTCAGCTACTAGAATGCTGAAGTTCAAGAAAAACATAACAAAACTTCAGCTACTAGAATGCTGATGTTCAGAAAAAACAAAATAAAACTTCAGCTACTAGAGTGCTGAAGTTCAAGAAAAACAGAACAAAACTTCAGCTACTAGAATGCTGAAGTTCAGGAAAAACAGAATAAAACTTCAGTTACTAGAATTCTGAAGTTCATCACAAAAAGAACAAAAAAAACTTAAGCTACTAGAATGCTGAGGTTCAGGAAAAATAGAACAAAACTTCAGATACTAAAATGCTGAAGTTCAGCACAAACAGAACAAAACTTCAGCTTAAAACATGTTGTAGTTTTACAACAAACACACAATAATAAAAAATAAAAATTCGGCACAAAACTTACCGAACATATTGTATTGACTAATTCATTGTCAAACGCCATTGTAGAACGGTTAGAACGACTCTGGATACGAGGTGATTCAGCAGTTGAAGTTCGACGGGTTTCTTTTGATCAACTCCGACTACGTGGTGATTCACCAGTTGAAGGAACCGCATTAACTACCCTTGAACGAATCCGGTTGTATGGCAATTGTCCAATCAAAGACACTGAATTCAATTCCTCTTCTGTAGGAATTATATCCAATACTTAAATTTTTGATATTCCTGTTTAATACAAAAAAAGTACATTATGAAAATAAAATAAAAGTAATACATCAACATATTAACAAAACTACAAAAAATAAAAAAACATTCACTTACAGAATGATTACTGAAATATTTCTCAAGTTCTTTATATTTAGGCTCCCCCACACGTACATAACGTAACATCCTGGGAAGCTGAGGAGAATCAAGGTTGTGACGACCCGGTCGGTCGTCTTAAGAATTAGCGCCTTGATCCCCTATTAACTATTTTCCCCAAGTCTATTTCTGCTAAATTAAATTGCCGGGACGTTCGATTTTGAATTTCGGAGAGTTTTGGGACACTTAGTCCCTAAATGAGAGCTTAAGTGTTGGAAAGTGGCCCGTAGTTGGAGCAGTGTGAAGACGGACATGGAATGGAAATCGGATGGTTCTTTTAGCTCCGTTAGGTGATATCGGGTTTGGGAGCATGTTCGGAATGTATTTTGAAAGTCTGTAACTCATTTAGGCTTGAAATGCCGAAGTTTGAATTTTTTGAGTTTCCAGCCCGATAATGAATTTTTGATCCGAGGGTCGGAATGTAATTCTGGAAGTTGTAGTAGTTCCGTCATGCCATTTGGGATGTGTGTGCGAAATTTGAGGTCATTCAGATGAGTTTAGACGTGTTTCGGTGTCGGATGCGAATTCTAGAATTTTCCTAAGTTCCTAGGCTTGAAACTATGCATAATCGATGTTTTTGATGTTATGAGACTTGTTTTTAAGGCTCGACCTAGTTCAAATGAAGTATTAAGGTTGGTTGGTGGTTTTGGTTGAGGTCCCGGGGGCCTCGGTGTCGTTTCGGATGCTTAGCCGGAGAAAAATTGGGACTTAGCTACTGCTGAACCAGGCCTCTTCTGGTGTCTTCGCACCTGCGAAGGTTTTTTCCGCAGGTGCGTACTCGCAGGCGTGTGGGGTCTGATCGCAGGTGCGATAGGGGGTGATTTGACCAGTGGTCGCAGGTGCGATCTGGGTTCCGCAGGTGCGGGACCGCAGGCGCGACCAAACGACCGCAGGTGCGCCCCAGTGGACTTAAGTAAATCCCGCACCTGCGATGCTCTTTCCGCAGGTGCGAGATCCCTTTGTGTTTTATTCCAAAAATCCGAGAGTTTATTTCATAAGTCAAAAAAATCATGTAAGGGCTCAAGAATTGGCGAGTTTCTGTGGGTTTTGAAGAGAAAGACCATAGGTAACATTTCCTAATCCTAATTCTTTTTTAGACCATTAATCTCCGTTGTTTTCTTTAGTTTAATTATCAAAAATGGGGGGAAAACCATACGAAATTGATGAAATTTCCCCAACCCGAAATTCTTAAAATTTATGGGGGTTTTGGCATCGGATTTCAATGGTTTCTGGTTGAATGAGTCCGTGAGTGAATGGGTGTCCAGAAAATATAACTTTTACCCGGTTCCGAGACGTGAGCCCGAGGGGTGTTTTGGTCATTTTACCTAATTTCGCGCCTTAGCTTGAATTAAACAATGAAAATCAGTTGCATGAAATTTTATTTACGATATGTAATTGAATTGTATAGATTTGGGCCATTTGGACTCGTATACTCGTGGCAAACGTGTGGTTTCGAGTTGATTTTGAGCCAGTTTGAGGTAAGTGGCTTGTCTAACCTTGTGTGGGGGGCCTTCCCCCTTAGGATGTGATATTTGGTAATTGAATGCCTGGTACGTGAGGTGACGAGCGCGTACTTGTGCTAATTGTTGAAAATCCGGTTTTACTTTAAATATTTAGATTGAGTTTCTTTCTTACTTGCTTCATTCTACTTGCAATTTTAGCCTATGTTAGTTTAGAAAAGCATGCCTAGTTGACTTGAATGGCTTATTTGCTTAAGTTGCTTTAATTGTACTACGTGAAGCATGTTAGGCTAGAACTACTTGTTACCTTGTATTTTTGCACTCTATTTCTGAATGTCTTCTTGTTGTGGCTGCGTATTTACTTTGGGACTACGAGATGGTATCCTGGGAGATCCCCATGCATATTTACTTTGGGACTACTTGACGGTATCGCAGGAGATCCCCCTGCACATTTACTTTGGGACTACGGGACGGTATCCCGGAAGATCCCCCT
>ML390187.1:0-12069 GCA_005239525.1 Nicotiana knightiana | reverse complement strand
CCGGGAGATCCCCCTGCACATTTACTTTGGGACTACGGGACGGTATCCCGGGAGATCCCCCTGCATATTTACTTTGGGACTACGGGACGGTATCCAGGGAGATCCCCCTGCACATTTACTTTGGGACTACGGGACGGTATCCCAGGAGATCCCCCTGCATATTTACTTTGGTACTACGGGAGAGTATCCCGGGAGATCCACTAGACAGTTGAGAAAGGACTACAAGACGGTATCCTGGGAGATCCTCATTATTACCATTGTTATTGAGCTGTTCATATTCTGTGTTTGCTCTGCAGCCAAATCCCAGGCCGGGGGAGGAGCACAGACTCCCGCCGCCCGCACTCCTGAGCAGCGAGTGCCTGTGGAGCAGGTCCCAGAGATCATTCTTGCACCGCCCGTAGTGCCAGTTCAGCCCGAGGATGGGTTAGCTGCTTCAGAGGACGAGCAGCGGAGAATTGAGAGGTTCAAGAAGTATGATCCTCCGGTATTCAGTGAGCTAGCATCAGACGATGCCTTGAAGTTTCTAGAGAAGTGCCACTGTATTCTTCGCACTATGGGCATAGCCGGATCTAGTGGGGTTTCCTTTACTACCCCCAGCTTCACGGAGCCGCCTATGATTGGTGGAACACCTATGAGTTAGACATTCCAGACGAGGCTGTTGCAATGACCTGGACCTAGTTCTCAGACATGTTTCTGAGAGAGTTTGTTCCTCAAAGCCTCAGGGACGCATGGCGCGCAGAGTTTGAGCATTTGCACCAGGGTGCTATGACAGTTTCAGAGTATGCTATTCGTTACACCAGATTAGCTAGGCATGCACCGGCTTTGGTTGCCACTGTCCGCGAGAGGGTTTGCTGGTTCATTGAGGGTATTATCCCACCCATCAGATCCAGCATGGCTCAAGAGTTTGAGATGGACATTCCTTATCAGCAGGTAGTGAGCATTGCTAGGAGGATCAAGGGTATGCTTGCTAGGGAGTGAGAGGAGAGAGAGGCCAAGAGGTCTCGAGAGTTGGGACACTACTCTGGTGCCCGTACCCCAGCAGCAGGTCGACATGGTAGGGGTTATATAGTTCGCCCTGTTCATTTAGCCCTTCCAGCAGCCAGCGGTACCCCAGCTCCACCCAGGCCTCAGGAGACTTACTATGCACCTCCAGTTTCTAGCGCGCCTCCTGCGCGGGGTGCTTTCAAAGGTCAGTCTGGAAGACCTGGACCTAACCAGTCACAGCCACTACATCCTCCCAGAGCTTGTTTCGAGTGTGGCGATACACGCCATGTGGTTAGGGACTGATCCCAGACTTATTAGGGGTGCATCTTCACAGACTTTTCAGCCAAAGCGTGCTCAGCAGAGTTCTCAGGCCATGATCACAACTCCAGTTGCTATCCCATCTGCCCAGCCAGCTAGGGGCAGAGGTCGGGGAGGTAGAGGTCGCCCTCGAGGGGTAGGACAGGCTTGGTATTATGCTATTCCTGCTCGTATCGAGGATGTTGCCTCCGATTCTATCATTACAGGTATTATACTGGTTTGTCACAGAGATGCATCGGTTCTATTCGATCTAGGCTCCACTTATTCTTATGTGTCTTCTTATTTTGCTCCGCAATTGGGTATAGCCCAAGATTCTTTGGGTTCTCCTGTTTATGTTTCTACTCCTGTAGGGGATTCTCTTGTTGTGGACCGCGTTTATCAGTCGTGTTTGGTTACTATTCGTGGTTTTGAGACCAGTGAGGATTTATTGTTACTCGATATGGTGGATTTTGATATTATCTTGGGCATGGACTGGTTGTCGACCCATTATGCTATTCTTGATTGTCACGCCAAGACCGTGACGCTGGCTATGCCAGGTATTCCGCATGTTGAGTGGAGTGGTAACTTATATCACACTCCCAGTAGAGTTATCTCTTTTCTTAGAGCTCAGTGTATGGTTGAGAAGGGATGTGCTGCGTATTTAGCTTATGTGAGAGATGTCAGTGTTGATACCCCTTCTGTTGATTCATTTCCAGTGGTAGGATTATCCCGATGTGTTTCCAGCTGATCTTCCAGGGGTGCGGCCCGATAGAGACATTGATTTTGACATTGATTTGCTGTCGGGCACTCAGCCCATTTCCATTCCTCCATACCGTATGGCTCCTTCTGAGTTGAAGGGGTTGAAGGCTCAGTTACAAGAATTGCTTGATAAAGGTTTTATTCGACCCAGTGTTTCACCTTGGGGTGCTCATGTCTTATTTGTGAAGAAAAAGGATGGTTCTATGCGCATGTGTATTGATTATCGCTAGTTGAACAGGGTTACAGTGAAGAACCGTTATCCCTTTCCTCGTATTGATGATCTATTTGACCAACTTCAGGGCGCACAGGTATTTCTAAGATTGATTTGAACTTAGGTTACCATCAGTTGAAGATTCGGGAGCCAGATATCCCGAAGACTTCTTTCAGGACTCGGTATGGCCATTACGAGTTTCTAATTATGTCATTTGGGCTGACTAATGCCCCCACAGCATTTATGCATTTGATGCACAGTGTGTTCAGNTTTTGTGGAGGGATTTTCATCGATTGCATCCCCTATGACTAGATTGACCCAGAAGGGTGCCCCATTTCAGTGGACAGAGGAGTGTGAGGCGAGCTTTCAGAAGCTCAAGACAGCTTTGATTACAGCCCTAATCTTTTTACTGCCTACTGGTTCGGGATCTTATACATTTTATTGTGATACCTCACGAGTCGGCCTTGGAGCGGTGTTGATGCAGGACGGTAGGGTGATTGCCTACGCGTCCAGACAGTTGAAGATACATGAGAAGAATTACCCTGTCCATGACCTTGAGTTAGCTGCCATTGTTCATGCCTTGAAGATCTGGCGTCATTATTTATATGGTGTTCCCTGTGAGATATTTATGGATCACCGGAGTTTGCAGCACATATTCAGGCAAAAGGATCTAAATTTGCGCCAGCGTAGATGGTTAGAGTTGCTAAAGGACTATGACATCACTATATTATACCACCCGGGGAAGGCCAATGTGGTGGTCGACGCCTTGAGTCGCCGGACGGAGAGTTTGGGGAGTTTGGCATACCTTCATGCAGCTGAGAGGCCTCTAAGCTTAGATGTTCAGTCCTTAGTCAGTCAGTTCGTGAGATTGGATCTTTCTGAGCCTTTCCGAGTATTAGCTTATGTGGTTTCTCGGTCTTCCTTATTCGATCGTATCTGGGAGCGGCAGTACATTGATCCTCATTTACTTTTCCTCAAGGACACGATTCAGCACGGTGATGCCAGAGATGTGACCATTGGGGGTGACGGGGTATTGAGGATGCAGGGTTGGATTTGTGTGCCCAATGTTGATGGGCTTCGGTAGTTGATTTTAGTTGAGGCCCACAGTTCGCGGTATTCCATCCATCCGGGTACCACGAAGATGTACCAGGATCTGAGACAGCACTATTGGTGGCGAATAATGAAGAAGGATATAGTAGAGTTTGAAGCCAAGTGTCTCAACTGTCAGCAGGTCAAATGTGAGCATCAGAGACCGGGAGGGTTACTTCAGCAGATTGAGCTTCCAGAGTGGAAGTGGGAGCCGATCACCATGGACTTTGTGGTTGGACTTCCTCGGGCTTTGACGAAGCATGATGCTATTTGGGTGATTGTGGATCGGCTGACCACATCAGCCCATTTACTGACTACTTATTCATCGGAGCGGTTGGCGGAGATTTATATTCGGGAGATCGTTCGTCTGCATGGAATTCCAGTTTCTATTATTTCAGATAGAGGTACTCAATTCACTTCACGGTTCTGGAGAGCCATTTAGCAGGAGTTAGGTACCAGGGTGGAGTTGAGCACATCATTTCACCCCCAGACGGACGGACAGTCTGAACGCACTATTCAGGTTCTTGAGGATATGCTCCATGCGTGTGTTATTGAGTTTGGAGGATCTTGGGATCAGTTCCCACCATTGGTGGAATTTGCTTACAACAACATTTATCAATCCAGCATTCAGATGGCGCCGTATGAGGCTTTATATAGTAGGAGGTGCAGATATCCGGTGGGTTGGTTTGAGCCGGGTGAGGCCAGGCTATTGGGCATAGAGTTGGTTCAGGATGCATTGGAGAAGGTCAAGGTGATTCAGTATAGACTCCGTACAGCCCAGTCCAGACAGAAGACTTACGCGGACCGGAAGGTTCGTTGTTTTTCATATATGGTCGGAGAGCGGGTTATGCTTCGGGTTTCGCCTATGAAGGGCGTTATGAGATTTGGGAAGAAAGGGAAGTTGAGTCCGAGGTTTATTGGCCCTTTTGAGATATTGAGGCGTGTTGGGGAGGTTGCTTATGAGCTTGCCTTACCTCCCACCTTGGCAGGAGTTCATCTGGTATTTCATGTTTCGATGCTCCGGAGGTATCACGGTGACCCGTCTCATGTATTGGACTTCAGTTCAGTCCACTTGGACAAGGATCTATCATATGTTGAGGAACCTGTAGCTATATTGGACAGGCAGGTCAAAAAGCTCAGGTCAAAGAACATTGCTTCGGTAAGGGTTCTGTGGCGGGGTCAGCCGGCCGAGGAGGCGACCTGGGAGACCGAGCAGGATATGCGCACCAGTTACCCTCATCTTTTCACTTCTTCAGGTATTTCTTTATGCTCGTTCGAAGATGAACGAATTTTTAATTGTAGGAGGATGTGACGACCCGGTCGGTCGTCTTACGAATTAGCGCCCCGATCCCCTATTAACTGTTTTCCCCAAGTCTATTTCTGCTAAATTGAATTGCCGGGACGCTCGGTTTTGAATTTTTGAGAGTTTTGGGATACTTAGTCCCTAAATGAGAGCTTTGGAAAGTGGCCCGTAATTGAAGCAGTGTGAATACGGCCTCGGAATGGAAATCTGATGGTTCCATTAGCTCCGTTAGGTGATTTAGGGGTTGGGAGCGTGTTCGGAATGTATTTTGGAAGTCAGTAGCTCATTTAGGCTTGAAATGCTGAAGTTTGAATTTTTGGAGTTTTCAGCCCGATAGTGACTTTTTGATCCGAGGGTTGGAATGGAATTCCGGAAGTTGCAGAAGTTCCGTCATGTCATTTGGGATGTGTGTGCGAAATTTGAGGTCATTCGGATGAGTTTAGACGTGTTTCAGCGTCGGATGCAAATTCTAGAATTTTCCTAAGTTCCTAGGCTTGAACCTATGCATAATCGATGATTTTGATGTTGTGAGACGTGTTTTTAAGGCCCGACCTAGTTTGAATGAAGTATTAAGGTTGGTTTATGGTTTTAGTTGATGTCCCGGGGGTCTCGGGGTCGTTTCGGATGCTTAGCGGGAGAAAAACTGGGACTTAGCTATTACTGAACCAGGCCTCTTCCGGTGTCTTTGCACCTGCGAAGGTTTTTCTGCAGGTACGGACTCGCAGGCGCGTGAGGCCTGATCGCAGGTGCGATAGGGCGAGATTTGACCAGTGGTCGCAGGTGCGATCTGGGTTCCGCAGGTGTGGGACCGCAGGCGCGACCAAACGATCGCAGGTGCGGCCCCAGTGGACTTAAGTGAATCACGCACCTGCGATGCTCTTTCCGCAGGTGCGGTGATCGGGACCGCAGGTGCGAGATCCCTGTGTGTTTTATTCCAAAAATCCGAGACTTTATTTCATAAGTCAAAAAAATCGTGTAAGGGCTCAAGAATTGGCGATTTTCTGTGGGTTTTGAAGAGAAGGACCATAGGTAACATTTCCTAATCCTAATTCATTGGTAGACCATTAATCTCCGTTGTTTTCTTTAGATTAATTATCAAAAGTGGTGGAAAAAACCATAGGAATTGTTGAAATTTCCCCAACCCGAAATTCTAAATGTTTATGGAGTTTTTGGCATCGGATTTCGATTGTTTCTGGTTGAATGAGTCTGTGAGTGAATGGGTGTCCAGAAAATATAACTTTTACCCGATTCCGAGACGTGGGCCCGAGGGGCGTTTTGGTCATTTTACCTAATTTCGCGCCTTAGCTTGAATTGAACAGTGAAATCAGTTGCATGAAATGTTATTTATGATATGTAATTGAATTGTATAGATTTGGGCCATTTGGAGTCGGATACTCGTGGCAAACGTGTGGTTTCGAGTTGATTTTGAGCCGGTTCGAGGTAAGTTGCTTGTCTAACCTTGTGTAGGCGACCTTCCCCCTTAGGATGTGATATTTGGTAATTGAACGCCTGGTACGTGAGGTGACAAGCCCGTAGTTGTGCTAATTGTTGAAAATACGGTTTTACTTTAAATATTTAGATTGAGTTTCTTTCTTACCTGCTTCATTCTACTTGCAATTTTAGCCTATGTTAGTTTAGAAAAGCATGCCTAGTTGATTTGAATGGCCTATTTGCTTAAATTGATTTCATTGTACTACGTGAAGCATGTTAGGCTAGAACTACTTGTTACCTTGTATTTTTGCACTCTATTTCTGAATGTCTTCTTGTTGTGGCTGCGTACTTACTTTGGGACTACGGGACAGTATCCTGGGAGATCCCACTGCATATTTACTTTGTACTACGGGACGGTATCCCGGGAGATCCCCCTGCACATTTACTTTGGGACTATGGGATGGTATCCCGGGAGATCCCCCTACACATTTACTTTGGGACTACGGGACGGTATCCCGGGAGATCCCCCTGCACATTTACTTTGGGACTACGGGACGGTATCCCGGGAGATCCCCCTGCATATTTACTTTGAGACTATGGGACGGTATCCCGGGAGATCCACTAGACAGTTGAGAAAAGGACTACAGGACGGTGTCCTAGGAGATCCTCATTGTTACCATTGTTATTGAGTTGTTCATATTCCGTGTTTACTCTGTTCTTGTGTTTTGTTATTGCCTTGTTGGCCTGTCTTACTTCACTGCCGTATTCATTATTACTGTCTGTTTTCATACTGTAAATCCTTATTATATTTTTGAACCTCAGTAGGGACTTGACCTTCCTCGTCACTACCCGACCAAGGTTAGGCTTGGTATTTACTGAGTATCGGTGTGGTGTACTCATGCTCTTTTCTGCGCATGTTTTTCATGTGCAGATCCAGGTACCTCCACCCGGGCGCACTATCCTCGAGGTTGAGAGACATAGCAGATACTTCGAGGTACATATGCCGCGTCCGCAGACCAGGAGTCTTTATCTTATTCCAGCTTTAGTGGAAAGCTTTTCCTTCTTTTCAGTTGCTTAGACATTCTGGAGTTAGAGCAGTGTAGTACATTTCTGTTAGCCTGTGTTTTCCCGTGAGTTTCCAGGTTTTGGGGTTATATTGTAGATTTCCGTATTATTGGGTTGTATATGCCGAGCGGCATTTATATACAGTTTTTTTTCTCTTTAGTTGTTCAGTTTTAATTAATTATTCTGAAAGTTATGTTGTTTTTCCGCATTGTTAGGCTTACCTAGTTATAGGGACTAGGTGCCATCACGACATGTTCATGGAGGGCGAACTGGGGTCGTGACAAGTTGGTATGAGAGCTCTAGGTTCATAGGATTCACAGAACACAGGCCAGTTTATTAGAGTCTCGTTGATCGGTATAGAGACGTTTGTACTTATCTACGAGAGGGTATGTAACTGTTTAGGAAAAATCTTCACTTCATTGATTTCCTTGTCGTGCAATATTTTTGACATCAATTCTAAACCTCTGTCTTCTATGCTCTCACAGATGGTGAGGACACATGCTACTCGGGATGATCAGGCACCCGTGCCCCCTACTGCAGCCGTCAGAGTCCGGGACCGAGGTAGAGGTCAAGGACGCGCACGTGGTGCAGCAAGAGCACCTGCGCGAGCTGCCGCCGAGGTACCACCATCAGATCCAGCCGAGGTTCAGGCATCTGACACGCCTGTTACCACTACTACTCCAGCCCTTCAGGAGACGTTAGCTCAGTTCATGTCTATGTACACCACTCTGGCTCAGGCAGGGTTGCTCCCCTTGCTGCAGCCACATCAGAGGCCGGGGGAGGAGCACAGACTCCCGCCGCCTGCACTCTTGAGCAGCGAGTGCCTGTGGATCAGGTCCCAGGGATCATTCCTGCACCGCCCGTAGTGCCAGTTCAGCCCGAGGATGGGTTAGCTGCTTCAAAGGACGAGCATCGGAGACTTGAGAGGTTCAAGAAGTATGATCCTCCGGTATTCAGTGGGCTAGCATCAGACGATGTCTTGGAGTTTCTAGAGGAGTGTCATCGTATTCTTCGCACTATGGGCATAGCCGGATCTAGTGGGGTTTCCTTTACTACCTTCCAACTTCGCGGAGCCGCCTCTGATTGGTGGCGCACCTATGAGTTAGACAGTCCAGACGAGGCTGCTTCACTGACCTGGACCCAGCTCTCAGACATCTTTCTGAGAGAGTTTGTTCCTCAGAGCCTCAAGGACGCATGGCGCGCAGATTTTGAGCATTTGCGCCAGGGTGCTATGATAGTTTCAGAGTATGCTATTCGTTACACCAGATTAGCTAGGCATGCACCTGCTTTGGTTTCCATTGTCCGCGAGAGGGTTCGCCGGTTCATTGAGGGTTTTATCCCACCCATCAGATCCAGCATGGCTCGTGAGTTGGAGATGGACATTCTTTATCAGCAGGTAGTGAGCATTGCTAGGAGGATCGAGGGTATGCTCTCTAGGGAGCGAGAGGAGAGAGAGGCCAAGAGGTCTCGAGAGTCGGGCCACTACTCTGGTGCCCGTACCCCAGCAGTAGGTCGACATGGTAGGGGTTATATGGTCCGCCCCGTTCATTCAGCCCTTCCAGCAGCCAGCAGTACCCCAGCTCCACCCAGGCCTCAGGAGCCTTACTATGCACCTCCAGTTTCTAGCGCGCCTCCTGCGCGGGGTGCTTTCAGAGGTCATTCTGGCAGACCTGGACCTAACCAGTCACAGCCACTACGTCCTCCTAGAGCTTGTTTCGAGTGTAGCGATACACGCCATGTGGTTAGGGACTGCCCCAGACTTATTAGAGGTGCATCTTCATAGACTTTTCAGCCACAGTGTGCTCAGTAGGGTTCTCGGGCCATGATCACAACTCCAGCTGCTACCCCATCTGCCCAGCCAGCTAGGGGTGGAGGTCGGGGAGGTAGAGTTCGCCCTCGAGGGGGAGGCCAGGCTAGATATTATGCTATTCCTGCTCGTATCGAGGATGTTGCCTCCGATTCTGTCATTACAGGTATTATACTGGTTTGTCACAGAGATGCATCAGTTCTATTCGATCCAGGCTCCACGTATTCTTACGTGTCTTCTTATTTTTCTCCGCAATTAGGTATAGCCCGATATTCTTTGGGTTCTCCTGTTTGTGTTTCTACTCTTGTGGGGGATTCTCTTGTTGTGGACCGCGTTTATCGGTCGTGTTTGGTTACTATTCGTGGTTTTGAGACCAGTGCGGATTTATTATTACTCAATATGGTGGATTTCGATATTATCTTGGGCATGGACTGGTTGTCGCCCCATTATGCTATTCTTGATTGTCACGCCAAGACCGTGACGCTGGCTATGCCAGGTATTCCGCGTGTTGAGTGGAGTGGTACCTTATATCACACTCCCAATAGAGTTATCTCTTTTCTTAGAGCTTAGTGTATGGTTGAGAAGGGTGTGCCGCGTATTTAGCTTATGTGATAGATGTCAGTGATCAGTTCCAGTGGTACAGGATTATCCCGATATGTTTCCAGCTGATCTTCCAGGCATGCCGCCCGATAGGGACATTGATTTTGGCATTGATTTGTTGTCGGGCACTCATCCCATTTCCATTCCTCCGTACTGTATGGCTCCTCCTGAGTTGAAGGGATTGAAGGATCAGTTACAAGAATTGCTTGATAAGTGTTTTATTTGACCCAGTGTTTCACCTTGGGGTGCTCCTGTCTTGTTTGTGAAGAAAAAGGATGGTTCTATGCGCATGTGTATTGATTATCGCCAGTTGAACAGGGTTACGGTGAAGAACCGTTATCCCCTTCCTCGTATTGATGATCTATTTGACCAGCTTCAGGGTGCACAGGTATTTTCTATGATTGATTTGCGCTAGGTTACCATTAGTTGAAGATTCGGGAGCCAGATATCCCGAAGACTGCCTTCAGGACTCGGTATGGCCATTATGAGTTTCTAGTTATGTCATTTGGGCTGACTAATGCCCCCACAACATTTATGCATTTGATGCACAGTGTGTTCAGGCCATATCTCAACTCGTTCGTCATTGTTTTCATAGATGATATTCTTGTCTACTCCCGGAGTCGGGAAGATCATGAGCAGCACCTGAGGACAGTGCTTCAGACCCTGAGAGAGAAGAAGTTGTATGCAAAGTTCACAAAATGTGAGTTTTGGTTGAGTTCTGTGGCATTCTTAGGCCACGTGGTATCGAGTAAGGGTATTCGAGTGGATCCGAAGAAGGTAGAGGCCGTGCAGAGTTGGCCCAGGACGTCCTCAGTTACAGAGATTCGTAGTTTCCTTGGCTTGGCGGGCTACTGCCGTCGTTTTGTGGAGGGATTTTCATCGATTGCAGCCCCTATGACTAGATTGACCCAGAATGGTGCCCCATTTCAGTGGACAGAGGAGTGTGAGGCGAGCTTTCAGAAGCTCAAGACAGCTTTGACTACAACCCCAATCTTGATATTGCCTACTGGTTTGTGGTCTTATATAGTTTATTGTGATGCCTCACGAGTCGGCCTTAGAGCGGTGTTGATGAAGGACGGTAGGGTGATTGCCTATGCGTCCAGACAGTTGAAGATACATGAGAAGAATTACCATGTCCATGACCTTGAGTTAGCTGCCATTCTTCATGCCTTGAAAATCTGGCGTCATTATTTATATGGTGTTCCCTGTGAGATATTTACGAATCACCGGAGTTTGCAGCACATATTCAGGCAGAAGGATCTAAATTTGCGCCAGCATAGATGGTTAGATTTGCTAAAGGACTATGACATCACTATATTATACCACCCGGGGAAGGCCAATGTGGTGGCCGACGTTTTGAGTCGCCAGTCAGAGAGTTTGGGGAGTTTGGCATACCTTCATGCCTCTGAGAGGCCTCTAGGCTTAGCTGTTCAGTCCTTAGCCAGTGAGTTTGTGAGATTGGATCTTTCTGAACCTTGCCGGGTATTAGCTTGTGTGGTTTCTCGGTCTTCCTTATTTGATCGTATCAGGGAGCGGCAGTACGATGATCCTCATTTACTTTTCCTCAAGGACACAGTTCAGCACGGTGATGCTAGAGATGTGACCATTGGGGGTGACAGGGTATTGAGGATGCAGGGTCGGATTTGTGTGCCCAATGTTGATGGGCTTCGGTNTCAGCAGGTCAAATGTGAGCATCAGAGACCGGGAGGGTTACTTCAGCAGATTGAGCTTCCAGAGTGGAAGTGGGATCCGATCACCATGGACTTTGTGGTTGGACTTCCTCGGACTTTGAGGAAGCATGATGCTATTTGGGTGATTGTGGATCGGCTGACCAAATCAGCCCATTTACTGACTACTTATTCATCGGAGCGGTTGGCGGAGATTTATATTCGGCAGATAGTTTTTCTGCATGGTATTCCAGTTTCTATTATTTCACACAGAGGTACTCAGTTCACTTCACGGTTCTGGAGATCCGTTTAGCAGTAGTTAGGTGCCAGGGTGGAGTTGAGCACATCATTTCACCCCCAGACGGACGGACAGTCCGAACGCACTATTCAGGTTCTTGAGGATATGCTCCGTGCATGTGTGATTGAGTTTGGAGGGTCTTGGGATCAGTTCCCACCATTGGCGGAGTTTTCTTACAACAATAGTTATCAATCCATCATTCAGATGGAGCCGTATGAGGCTTTATATGGTAGGAGGTGCAGATCTCCGGTGGGTTGGTTTGAGCCGAGTGAGGCCAGGCTATTGGGCACAGATTTGGTTCAGGATGCATTGGAGAAGGTCAAGGTGATTCAGGATAGACTCCGTACAGCCCAGTTAAGATAGAAGAGTTACGCGGACCGGAAGGTTCGTGATGTTTCATATAAGGTCGGAGAGCGGGTTCTGCTTCGGGTTTCGCCTATGAAGGGCGTTATGAGATTTGGGAAGAAAGGGAAGTTGAGTCCTAGGTTTATTGGCCCTTTTGAGATATTGAGGAGTGTTGGGGAGGTTGCTTATGAGCTTGCCTTACCTCCCAGCTTG
>MDKJ01286045.1:0-11659 GCA_005239525.1 Nicotiana knightiana | reverse complement strand
TATATATATATATATATATATATATATATATATATATATATATATATATATATATATAACACGTTGTGTTGTACAATTTTAACTACATATATAGCATGTAGAATACATTGTAGCGTATTAATCTCTTGTATTATAAAAGTGTTAACGGATTACATTTATATTATTTAGATAGTAAATATAAAAGTGATTTTTAATTTTGACCAATGTTTACCTGAAAAGGGGCCATCTTTGGTCGCTACTTTTAAATTATATTTATTTATATTTTATAATTTTATTTAAATAATAATATAATTATTAAATTTATATATTTGGGTTCCAGATTAGCAACCAAAGTTGGTCTCTACTTTCTTCCCCTTTCAAGAGCGACCAACTTTGGTCGCTAATTTTAAATTTTATTATTAATATTTTTATAATTTTTTTAAAATAATAATATAATTATTAAAATTTTATAACCGGGTCCCACTTTAGCGACCAAAGTTGGTCGCTAAATTCAACATTTCTTTGACCAAGAAGGTCTGACCAGTCCTGTCAATATCTTGACCAAATTAGCGACCAAAGTTGGTCGCTAAATTCAACATTTCTTTGACCAAGAAGGTCTGACCAGTCCTGTCAATATCTTGACCAAATTAGCGACCAAATAGCGACCAACCTTGGTCGCTAATATATTTACAATTATTTTTTAATAATTTTCTTCAATCTAGCGACCAATTGCGGTCGCTTTTCCCGACAGACCAGTTTTGGTCGCAAAAATTTGGTCGCTTTTTACCGAATTTTAGTAGTGAGTTATTCACAACATGGCGGATCTACATGGAATATTATGCGTGCTTAAGCACCCGTTGCCTTCGACCAAATTTTATAGGTTACATAAATAATTATCAAAAAATTTAGATAAGCATTGAGTGAACACCTTCAACTATACTCCTTTTCCTTCTTCTTTTGAATTTTTTTTTTGGTGAGCACCCATGACTTCAAAATCTTGACCCCGTCATTGATTCACAGGTAAGAAAACAGCAAACACTGACCTTGAATGAAATGAAAAAAAAAGGCAAGATTTATAATCTGAAACTAATTGAGCCCAAGTCTTAAATGTCATAATAAAATCCCGCCGGCCCTTTAATCAGGCGCAGCTTGTTCTCCGTGACCTGAAAACTTGAGAACGATTTGAATGTGTGATGGATCAAATTGATTCAAATATAGAGATAATTTGAAGCGTTACATGTGCTTTAATTAGAGTTGGATTTGGTGGTTTCTGGAATTTTGTTGAAGCTATATGCATTTGTTGGTCCCAACATGGTGCCTTAAATTGAGTTATGAGTAATCAAAGAAATATATTGGACTGGAAAGAAAGATGGGATTTGTTTTTCTTGGAATTTCCTCTATATATTAGTTATAGAGGATTCCAAGTAATTACTAGAAGATACTAGTAGTATCATTCTTGCTTTCTAAAGTAGGAAATGTCGTCATCACATTGAAGTCTAGAAGGCCATTAGGCAACACTGGCTAGTTCTAATATTTAAAATTTGAGTTTGACACATGTAGCGTAGAATTAAGTACATTTAACTCTCAATCAATATTAAGTATATGAAATTGAATCTTTTCCATAATTATTTTCTCATTCACAGTCACAATGTTTTGAATTGTGGTATAAAAGCCACACTACAAATGAAGAAGAACATGGCACTCTTCTTTTATAATTTTGAGTTATAAAAAAGAAATAATAAAAATCATACTGTACTACTTTTTGCTGCTTTCTAGTTCTTCGATTTTTTCAATAACAGGTTCAACCATCGCCTTCAAGTCTTTCAAGTCTTGCTCCACATCTTCAACCTGTCAACCCATTGTTATCAGACCTATGATGCTACTAACCAGAAAATAATATAATGGGTATAAATTAAAGAAGAATTAACTTAAATAGTTGTCCATCCAACTGTTTAAATTAAAAGTAACTGGCGAATGTATAATATTTGTATAACCATGTATAATCAATGTGTAATATATAAATATATACTGGCTAAGAAACTGAATCTGGCTCACTATTTTTGCAAAGATCACATTTTAATTCTGGAGGATTAAGTAGGTGTTTGGACATAAACAATGTGAGATTTGCAAAAAAAGTAGTTTTTGAAGTTAAAGTTGAAAAAAAAATATTTTAAATTTAAAATTTTCACTTAAAAGAGTATTGCAACTTTTGATTTTTTTTTATTTAATTGAAAAAGAGGTAAAACTACTTTTTTAAATTTAAAACTCTATCTTCGAAAAATTAAGTAAAATGTATAACCAATATTTTTTTGGAAAAAAGGGAAAAATTATGTGATCAAACATGTAATTCTCCTTTATCCTAATTTAAATTTTGCGTTTGACTTTGATGGTCAGATTGATTGATAGAATGATAGTGTTTGATTTGAGCCATAAGTATAATACAAAAATAATATATAGGAAAATATTGAAATATATGGTAGAAGTGCTACGCAAATCGTTAGCTAGAAAACTCCAAACCCTTCCCCATCCCAAAAAAAACAATTAAAAAAAAATTGAAAAAGACAAAATAGACAATTGATTTTCATGGTAAATAATGGAACTTTGAGCATAAAAGTGGCTCGTGGATTTGGTTTTGAAATACCTTTCAAATAATTAGTTTTCGGAATTTTCGGGAAAATATACATGTTATTTTCGGAACTTGATTTGTTATTGTTTCTCATAAAACACATTTTGGTAGAATTTCACAGGTCAAAATTTTCTTTTTTTTTTCAATTCAAGCATAGTTTTTTTGTAAAAATTGCACCGGGCACCCTATTTGGTCGCCCTCATTTAACCTATACCCGTTTTCTTAAAACTTTTAACTTGTACCCACTTTTTAAATAACCTCAGCTCCCCTTTCCCTCGCTGAGCTGAAGTTCACCAGTTAAGTTGAAGTTCGCCAGTTATAAAGACAAAACTTCAGCATACGGGCTGAAGTTTCCCCAATTACAAAGCCAAAACTTCAGCTCTAGAACTGAAGTTTCCCAGTTACAAACTTCAGCTCTAGAGCTGAAGTTCCCTAATGTAACTGGGGGAACTTCATCCCTGTATGCTGGAGTTTTTGTCTTTGTAAATGGGGAACTTCAACATCGTATGCTGAAGTTGTTGTCTTTATAACTTGGGAACTTCAGCCCGTATGCTGAAGTTCCCCATTTACAAAAGACAAAACTTCAGCTCGTATGTTGAAGTTTTTGTCTTTATAACTATGAAGTTCCCCATTTACTAGAGCTAAAGAACTTCAGCTCTAGAGCTGAAATTCTTCAAGCTCGTCTACTAGAATGCTGAAGTTTTGCGTGATTACATTTGCTACTTCAGCCCCACATGCTGAAGTTATGCGCAAAAGCGGATACGGATGCAAATTTTTTTACAAAGCAGGTATAAATTAAAATGTGGCACAAAAAATAAGTACGGATGCAAAAGCTCCAATTTTTTTCCTTATTTTGTTTTTTAAACTCTTGAAAACCGAATGGATAGTCAAAAAGTAGTATTGCATTACAGGAACAGCTCATTTTGAACTCAAATACAAGGCAAAAAAAGAAGGATGAAAAGAATAAGGTAACACTGACCTTGTGAATTAAATTGGAAGTGAGCTGAGCATCTTTAGCAGCCGCAGCTGATGCATTTTCCACAGCTACAGCTGCTTCTTTGAGTAGACTATTTTCAGGCAGCTTCTCAGCAACCCCTGCCATTACATTTTCCGTCTTAGTCGCCACCGCTGCTACTACCTCCGCAACTTCTTCCACCTCTTCTGCCACCTTCTCTACCTCTCCTGAACATCCCATCCTTTTATTTTTGTCTTTAAGAGATACTAACAATTTTAAAAGCAAAACGCCTTTTTTTTTTAATTAAAGAAAGTCAACTATAGTTGTTTTTTTACACATATATAGACTATAGTTTTAATATACAAAATTCGTACCTTCTATTCTTCGAAAGTTGTCCCATTTATCCTTCCAAAAGGGGAGGAGTATTGATATTATGGACCCCAAAATCCATTTCGTCCTGGATATATAATTAATGAGATGGTTTCATGATTCTTACACAGCCGGAGTACGTAGAAAACTCCCTTGTTTCCTTTAAATTAAACTTCCTTGTTGTATGCATGGGAATCAATAAAATGAATATGATATGGTGACAGTAATTAATTGCACGTACCAAGCAAATAAACTGGGCTTAGAAGGAGCTGGCTCTTCTGGAGGAACCTGGTTTGCTTCATTCTTTACCCTTACAAATTCAATGAAGAACTAAGATTCAATCTTCTTGATACAAGGTAATAAAAGGTGCTAGTAATTTTTTGGAACAAAAAAATGAGTAGAGGAATTAATTACTGATCCGTCTTGGGTATTCTACACTCTCCAGAAATGATAAATCGCAACCCTGGAGTTATTGAACCACCATAACCAATCCTCGTAGCTGGAACTAAACCATGGAGACTCTGTACCTGTACGGATGCATCATTAAAGCGAACTCTGTAATATTGGTGAAGCAACGTAACAAGACTTCGAAGTTTGTATTGAGATGAAGAATTTGCAGCCATGATCACCAACAAAATAGGAATACTATTTATTTTGTAAGATGAAAGAGTATATATTATTTGAATGGATTGCTCTAGTTTTGAACAATTGAAGGTAACTTTACAACATATTGTAGTAACTGTTGAACGGATTGTGAGGAAATTGTAGTAGCTAATCTTCTTGAACTGCTCTGTTATTCCAACAACAATACCAACCAGAAAACAAGTTTGGCTAAATATATGAGAACAAAAAGTTTTGATGCTTTCTTTTTTAAGGAAATTAGGCTAGAGGAGGAGTCTATAAATGCCAAACTAGCGCTTAACATGTGATGAAGAAGATCCGAACACGCCAAGGAATGAAAGAATGAGTTTCTTTGCTTATTTTATGTATTTTCTTGTGACTTTAAGCTAAAAGTTTATAAAAGATTGCCTGATAAGTGACCTCTTCCTTGCAAGCATGTACCATCAATTATGGACTCTCTGTTTTTGTCATGTGTCCTTCTTTCACACATCAATGAGATTGTGATGACGTTAGACGTTCCCCTCACAAAGCTTCAACGTATTGCTCTTATAATAAAATATAAAATAAAAAAAAGCAAAATGAGAACATAATATTGAACAACAAGGCCTCCCCTCCCCTCCTCTTATTTTTTTTTTGGTTGGTTGGCTAACAGTCAACTCATATAAACATCGCCAATTCCCCCATAGACAGTTAATAATCATTTCATATAGTTAGGTCTGTTTCTTTATTTTATTTTTTCCCATATCGTGTTAGTGTAGTAACAGCATCAGCGCAAACAAACAAAAAAGCAAAGTCTTCATCAATGCTATCACAGACAAAAGAATTTTAACGTTTTAAGGAATAATTGAGGATATTACTAAAATGTGATGGCACTCGATGTATGGTCAAGGTTCGATACAATATTTAGGTCCTGCGCCAATTATCGCAAAACAAAAAGACAAGCTAGAGATGAGCTCCATGTTTAATACTCAACTTAGCCTATTATTAGTCGGTTTTTGTTTGGATCCGACTAATTCAGATTTGCGTATGACTTATTAAAAGGAGAAGCTTCTTATTGGGAGTTTTCTTTCTCCATACAAACAGCTTCTTCTTAATACCATACAAGAGGGGGATGATTTGTGTGGTGACCAATATTTGCGTGCAGTAGTTATAGAAGGACCAGGTTCTTCTATGTGTTCCAACTCCTACAGTTTGCAGAAAAATAATTGCAGAAAATAAAGGAACATAACAATTTTACGTGGAAAATACCTGGCTCAAGAGGTGAAAAAACCACGGCCTACTTCCCAGTAGGATTTTCCCAAACTCTTCACTAAATCAATCAGCCAAACAATATTTACAAGATAAACTCTTTTGTAAACCTAAGGACTAACTCTAATCCCCTTGTGGCAAACTAGCCTCTAGCTATTTGCGACAAGCTTCAAGTTAACTTTAACTTGAATACTCAGTACCTATTACAATTGCTTCTAGATAAAGCTGAAAGATACACTTTGTAATCACCTACTACAAATAAACTAGACTAAAAGACAACAGATGGAACTGGTTCTTCTAGTTGGTTCAAGTAGCTTCAGAATCGCACATGAAATTCTCACACGAACTGCTTACAAAATTGCTTTGGTATTTTGTTCTCAATTCTTGTTTTGCTTCTATGTTTGTTAGCACCTGTTCAATAAGAATACTTGACAATATATAGGATCAGTAGAAACAGAGATATACTAGAATTCAGATGCAACTCTTCCTTGGTGGAAGAGTTCTAGTTGATCTCAACTCCTTAAATCCTCTTTTATCTTGATTTTGTCCTTACTGAATAAGGATTCCATCTCCCTATCAATTTGCAACCTTTTCGATCAGGAGATATATCTTCAGATCACTGATTGTGTTTATCTCCTGTTTGTGATCACCTCACGTGCCATTAACTCTGCATGTCTATGTCTCTAGTGATGGACCTGGTTCAACTCTGAGTTAATTTGTCAATCTTCAAAATCATTCAGTTTCTTGATCCAACAAATTTCCCCTTTTTGATGATGACAAACTCTGTGCTTAGGCCTGTAATCACTTTAATCTAACATTGACACTTTTTATAGTATTAAGCATTTATCATAAAAAACCAGGTTCATTAGGTTATAAATATCAAAATTTTCAATATATCTTCCCTCTTTTGGCATCATCGAAAGGTTGCAAAGTGTTAGAATTACCAGATTTATAATAATTACTCATGGCCACTAAGGCAACTGCAAGTACAAACATGGATTAATCATCAATAGTAAACCAATGATGTAAACTATCAAGGAAAGTGAGACAAAATAGGTAAGAGAAAAAACAACACAGTTCATTGATAAGAGCATAGTTCAGGCACTAAACACATAAAGAAATAAAAGCAGTCACACTCATGAGCAAAAGATAGCAAAAAAATCCCAAACTGGGTCATAGAGGGGTGAGGGATGGCACTGGACACCTAAGGCTGGGAAGGGGTGGAGGTTGGGTTCTTTGCTTGGAGAAGAGAGATAATTTGTTGAAGAATCCCTGCATTCTTCTCCTTTTCATTTGCCAGTTCAACTCTGAGATCATCCCGCTCAGCCTCAACCTCTGTAAGGCGGGTCTTCAGGCGATGGATTTCAGCATCCTTAACCCCACCTTTATGCACAAGTGCCCTGACCTTGCTATTCACAGCCGTTTTCCTTGATGAACCAGGTTCATCGTCAGGAACATTCACAACATAGTCGCATGTCAGAAGCGTGTTCTTCCCAAAACGGTCCTTGACAGTGGCCATTTCTGCTTTCTTCACGGGCACTTTGAAGTGAGCCAGCACAGTCGTTAGGATGAACCCATATGGGATAGCATGAGCCTTGGAGCCATTTACCACCCTGTCCAGCAACTGAATAATAAAAGAGGGCCAGTTGATTTGCCTTCCACTGTCCAGGAACTCCATGAGAGTTAAATCCATAGAGTTTTCTATGTGCCTCCTCTCTTGCCTAGGCAGTATGCATTTATTGACAAACTAAAAACCCACTTTTTGTTGAGGTTTCATCTCGCTTTTGAACACAGCCCTTGGTTCCACTTCTTCAGCATTATCATTGAACCTCCTAGTGATTTGCAGTGCAGAAGGAAGGCCATCCAAGCTGGGTCACCTCTGCCTTGTATGATCATCATATCCCTTAGCGGGAATCCCAAGAATCTCACCCAGCTCCTTACCATCAAAGGAGATCTTAACCCCCTTTACCTGACTGGAGACTCTGCCATCCTTGACTTCTGCATTTTCCATGAACTCGATAATCTCACTCCTGGCCAGCCTGCTATCTAGTTGAAGGACCATGTCCTTCTAACCCTGCACTTCCAGAGTGTCCACAAGGTAAATCATGTCGGATTCTTCAAGATCCTTCAGCAACCTTCCCTTCAATATCGTGCGCTTCCCAAATTTTGTCAATATTTCTGTCTCTCCACCAGACTTCTCTGCTTCTTCACCACTCCACTCATCATCATCATCAAATTGAGCCTTCTTTGATTTCTTTATGGACCTAGTTCTCCTAGGAACACTCGAGGGTGTGGCAGACACAGATGCTGACTTCTTGGAAGAAGTCTTGGCCTTCTTTGGTTTGGATGTCTCAATCTCAAATTCTGCCATTTGTTCCTCTTGATGGACCAGATCCATCTCCTCAACATCAACAGCCTCTTCGGGCTCAAACACTTTTGCCTTCCCCTTTTCAGCTTTCTTTCTCCTACTCTCCCTCAAAGCTTTCTGCAATTCCTCTTCACTCTGCCTAATTGCACTCCTTGTAGTGCGACCTCTAGGAATGGAAGCATCAGCAGAGGGAGTGGCTTTTCTCTTCTTGCTTTCCACTAGAGGAGCATCTTTCTTAGTCTTGGGTGACCTCTTCTTTTTGGGTTTATAGCTCTCCCCTAATTTTCTCATAAGACCAGCCAAAGTTTCCTCAATGGATGAATCGGGTCCGTCGGTTGCATGTTGAAGATTTTCCAGCCTCTCTACAGCCTCTCTAGAATTACTTCCCCCTAAATTCTTGGCACCTTCTTCATCAACCACTGGGACAGTTTCACAAATTGCCAATGGAGTGCCTCTTTCCCCTGTTCCCCTCACAATACTTCTTTCTCCCTCTCTCTCAATTTCTTTCACAAAGTTATTTTTACCGCCTCTTCTTCTCCTATCAGGAATCTCCACATACACTACAAACCCAATTAAAACAAACCTATTTTCAGAAGTGACTGGCTCAGACCCAATTTTAGATGTTATCTTTTCAGAATCAGAAGAACCAGTTGCTTCCCCCTCAGTGGCGAACTTGAAAGAGTCATTGGAGTTCTCAGATTCTTGGGGCTGGCTAGCTTGAAGCTTTGCGTTCAATTTCCTAGCTAGAGAAGCAGAGGCCACAGTCTTTCTGGCGAGCATTTTCACACGCCTTCTCCTGGGTTCTGGATTGGGGAAGGTATGTGAAAATGGGGTGGAACCAGTATCTTCAAGCGTGATATTGTAGTCAGATGTGGTTGAGGAGGATGAAGCAGGAGGTGGAGTGTTAGCCATGGTGATGATTTTTGTTAAAGAAAATCAGGATCAAGGTGTTTGAGTAGAAGGTTGAAAGGGTTTCGACGGTTATGGCTTTAGGAAAAAGGGTGAAGGATTAGAGAAGTGATGATGGTTTTTTAAAAGCTTGGTTAATAAATACACAACGGGTGTAATTTTGGTCAAGTGGGAGTCTAATCGGTTCAGGAGTGTCAGGTGATAAGTGACGGTTATGACTCCCCTATAATCTAGGCCATTTTAATTTGATTGGACTCTTTGGAACGGGTTCGAATTTGGGATAGGTACTAGATTTTGTAAAAACTTTATTATAGATAGAGTCATGCTCATGAGTAACTATTGATATTTCAATATGTGTATAGTGATGAGCACATATCTTGTCTGTCAGATGAACTAGCAACGATGAACCAGGTTCATCTTGTTAGAATCTCTTGATTAAGCCTCAATTTAAAAAAATAAAAAAAATATCATTAGTAACCAAGGAGTCATATTAACACATGACAAGAGAGTATTCCTTTTAAGTCATGAGACTGAGCAACGATTATTCTGATTATTTACACGTTTCAGAATTCCTAGCAAAAAAAAAATTTCCTCTTTTTTTTTTTTTTTTGAATTGGTTCAATTAGGTGATCTTAATCATCCCTAATTCTAACATGTTTCTCTCAAAATGCTCTCTACTTAGTGCCTTAGTAAAGATGTCAGCAATTTGTTTGTCAGTAGCACAGAATTCAATAGAGATCATTCCCTTCTCATAATTGTCTCTTAGGAAATGGTGTCTAACATCTATGTGCTTTGTTCTTTTATGATGGACGGGGTTCTTTGTCATACTAATAGCACTAGTTTTATCATAGAAGATAGGAATGCATCCAACCTCTATGCCAAAGTCCATCAGTTGTTGCTTAATCCATAGTAACTGAGCACAACATGAGGCTGCAGCCACGTACTCAGCCTCAACAGTAGATAGAGCTACTGAATTATGTTTCTTAGTGGCCCAAGACACAAGACATGAGCCCAAAAAGTGTGTCATACCTGAGGTGCTCTTTCTATCTACCAAGAAGCTTGCATATTCAGCATCAGCATATCCCACAAGATCAAAATTACTACCTTCGGGTACCAAAGACATAGGTCAGTGGTGCCTTTTAGATATCTCAGGATTCTCTTCACTGTAGTTAAATGGGATTCCTTCGGATTTTCCTGAAATCTTGCACAAAGCCCTACGCTGAAATCAATGTCAGATCTATAGACAGTAAGGTATAATAATGACCCAATCATCCCTCTATACAACTTTTGATCAACAGATGAACCAGGTTCATCTACATCTAGTTTTGTGGTTGTTGCAATGGGAGTGTCAATTTCCTTTGAGTCTTCCATTTTAAATCTTTTAAGCAATTCTTTCACATATTTTTGTTGATGGATCATAGTTCCATTTTAATTTTGTTTAATTTGTAAGCCTAAAAAGAAGTTAAGTTCACCCGTCATGCTCATTTCAAATTCACTCTCCATTAGTTTAGCAAATTCTTTACTTAGCTTTGCAGAAGTTGTACCAAAGATTATGTCATCTACACATATTTGCACTACCAAGAGATCTTTACATTTTTCCTTCAAGAATAAGGTGCTATCAATTTTACCTCTCTTGTAGTCATGTTCCAGCAGGAATTTTGAAAGCCTTTCATACCATGCCCTTGGAGCTTGCTTGAGTCCATACAGTGCTTTGTCAAGCTTGTACACATGATCAGGATTCTCCTTGTTTTTAAACCCCGGAGGCTGCTTTACAAATACTTCTTCCTTGAGATAGCCATTTGGGAAGGCACTCTTGACATCCATCTGGTGAAGGGTGAATTCCATGTAAGCAACAAAGACTATGAGGAGCCTAATTGCTTCCAACCTTGCCACGGGAGCAAAGGTTTCATCATAGTCTATTCCTTCCTCCTGGCCGTATCCTTGAACCACCAATCTTGCCTTATTTCTTGTAACTGTTCCATCTTCATCAAGTTTGTTTCTGAATACCCACTTTGTGTCGATCACTGATCTATCAAAGGGTCTAGGTACCAGATGCCAAACTTGACTCCTTTCAAATTGTTTGAGTTCTTCTTGCATTTCATTTACCCAATCTGCATCCTGCAAGACTTCAGCAATATTTTTAGGTTCAATCAAGGATAGAAAATCATCAAACGCACACGGATTTTTCAAAGAGGATCTGGTTCTGATTCCAGATGTTGGATCAGTTATAATGCTCTCAATGAGGTATGAGCTTTGATATCTGTGTGGTTTTACAACCAACTGGGTATTACTTGAAGATCCTACAGTGTCTTGTTACTGAGGAACAGGATCACGGACAGGTTCCAATGAGGTTTAGAAATTAGTTTGTTGCTCAGTTCCCCCTGGCATGTTTCCTGGGATGGATGAACATGTTCCATCACCCGTTCCTTCCTCCAGTGTTTCTCCAGTTTGGTCCAAGTTTCTGACTAGTCCAATTTCTTCATCTACTTGTTCCTGTCTCTCAGAAAGAATGTTAGTTTCATCATTGCCACCCAGTGATGTTTGTTGGGATTATTTGTGAATCGACTAAGTTTACTTATTGCAC
>ML390183.1:38132-121272 GCA_005239525.1 Nicotiana knightiana | reverse complement strand
TAAAGAATTTAGCTACTCATGTTCATAAGAATCACACCCAAAAGAAATTGCATAATTGAACTACAAAGTAATGAATAAGAGATGTAAAAATCAATGTTTTGTCACTTCAACGGTTTTCTCTCTTCGAATCCTTCGTATGCCTTCCGAATCTCCATTTTTTAAAGTTGTGTTTACGGGGTCTATTTATATGTTTAGGACGAACCCTAAACGTGTAGGAGACTTCTATTCCAACCGGGAAACACTTAAACTCGTCAAAACTCATAATTGACCGAACTTGTGACCTGGCGTTTAGGCCCTAACGCCTGGCTAACACCAGGCTAAGCTGGCGTTTGGACTCTAACGCCTGGCTAACGCCAGGATAAGGCTGGCACTTGGACTCTAACGCCTGGCTAACGCCAGGCAGGGTCAGGCATTTGGGCTCTGGCGCCCGGCTATAGCCCGGTGCACTCCTCCTCGCTTCTTGAGCGTATTTTCGATGTATTTGCATCCATTTAGCTCGGTTTCAATCTCCAATTCACCTACACATGAAATAAACTCTATTATGCACATAAAAAGTGTATTTTATCATTAACGCACATAAAATGTAGGGCATATAACATGTAAAACTATGAATTCTAGCCTCGCATCAACGCTTAATTAGCACGAGTGCTCAACTCCGTACAAGAATGAATAGGAAGTAGATAAAGTCATAAGCCTCGAAGGAATCAAATCGCATAACGAGGAATCAAAAAGGTAAGTGCTCCTAACAGCCATGTAGCCCCTCGAAGATAAGTACATACGTCTCTGTAGCGATCTGCAAAACTCTACTAGAGCCAACTGAACCTAATGCTCTGATAACAAGCTCTCACGACCAAAAATTCACTAGAGGTCATGATAGCGCCTAACACCGCTGTCAGGCAAGCCAACAGTGAATGATTAACTTTATTACTCATTTTAGTATTTCAAATCGTAACTTTTATTTATTAAAGAGTACGAAATAGAATTTACAGGTTAAGTGATGATATTTACACGAACTACAGTAATGATCAATCCCCTAAGAACCCCCAAACCCTGTGTCACAAGTGCATGAGCATCAACTAGGAAATATGATAAAATACAACATATGTTTGGATTACAAATTGGACAGGAGATTGTAAATAATCCTGATGGAGACTCTACGTGATGAAGACTCGCAACATGGGAAGTAGCTCACCTAAGTCCTCGCAATAGCCGCGCCTCTACGCCCACAAGGCCACTAGACATATATGCACCTGCATAAAATGTGCAGCAAGTGTAGCATGAGTACGTAAAACAACGTGTACCCAGTAAGTATCTAGTCTAATCTCGAAGAAGTACTGATGAGGGGTCGATTTCGACACTTACTATGGGATAACAATAAAACTCCGAATTTTTAATTAAGCATGGATTATGTAAATACAACTGAAAACTCAATAACAAGAAATAAATAAACAATTCATTCACTGTTACTAAATCAAAAAAACTTTTCCTATCATTTAACTAATTAATCTCTCAAGCCAATGAAACAACATCAATTATAATTGGACTCCAAGAATTATTACGCATGAATGATGTCGAGGTCGTTCGGCCCGATCCAACATGCAAATATACAAACTGTGCACTGTCGAGGGTCGAACGACACGAACCATAGAAGCATATATCTGCTACCGAGGCATTCGGCTGTCACAACCCGATTTCCCCTCCGAAGGCATCGTGACGGCACCTATTCTCTACGACTAGGTAAGCCTAATCGCGGAAAACACATATTAAATAAAATCAATAGAAATAAAGACGAAATAAGTGAGTCTACAATGAAAAAAAACATCGCCACTTGGCGCATACAAAATACATCTTTTCCCAAAACCCGGAACATCACTTTAGTCACAAGCTCTGTCTTAAAATTGCTCTATACAACGAGACGGAATTTACAAGAAAAGGAAATCTATCTAAATCTGGAGTGGAAGGTGACTCGAAGGACTCAGCGGACGCGGCAGAATTACCTTTCGGTCTCCTAAAGCTGCTGCTCACAGCCCTAACCATGAAACTGAGCGCTGGTACCTGGATCAGCACATGAAAAACATGTGTAGGAAAGGGCATGAGCACACCACAAATTGTTACCCAGTAAGTGCCAAACTGTCACGACCCCAAATCTAGGCCAGTCGTGATGGCACCTATCGTGGAACTAAGCCAGCCAAAACTTCACTCAAATCATAATAAGCTTCCATTTACATCTTTACTATACCGATTACCCATAAAGGTTTCCTTTAAACATTTATAAAATGGTTAAAGCTATACTGGATATTAAATACAACCCCCGAGAACCCAGAGTCACTGGTCATGAGCATCTACATAAAATATGCAACTCAACGAAAAATAAATTCTATAATAATAAGCAGGAGAGGGAGCAGGACTGCGGACGCATGCAGCTACCGCGCTAACCTCCGAGAATCTCTGGAACAGATAGACAGCTCACCCTGCCCTAAAACATGAATCTGCACACAAGGTGCAGGGAGTAATGTGAGCACACCAACTCAGTAGTAATGAAAATAAATCAGGTCTGAGCAGCAAGAAACACATAAAATCAATGTCATCAAATCACAAGATGCACAGCCTTTCTTTCCAACAGTGTAACATAGATATATGAAACCATCATGCCTTAAAACCAACTTCAGAAAAATCCTTTAAAGAATGTATATTTTCAACAACTTCAAATGGAAAGATTTAGTATGAAAATGAAATGAATCATGTAGAGGCCCCTCGGGCAAAACATATTTCATAAGCTCAGAGTGAAAGTAGTAAAATCTTAAGTAGCCCCTCGGGAAAAACATGTATCATAATCAGCCCCTCGGGCATGCCTCACAGTCACTCAAAATAATTCACTCACCACCTCACAGTCACTCATGCCTCCCAATTACTCGGCACTCGGCACTTTGTGCGCTTATTGGGGGTGTGTACAGACTCCGGAGGGGCTCCTTCAGCCCAAGCGCTAATATCACTCAACACCTCACAATCATGCCCTCGGCCTCACTCAGCAGAACCACTCAAAAGCCCCTCGGGCGAATCAGTAAAACAGGGTTCTCGACCCAAAACATCATTTTTAAATCTCAAGTAGTGTAAATCAGGCTGAGTTTCGAAAAGAGTAAGCACAATGTAGCTGAGTGAAATCATCAACAAACAGTAAGGAAAAACAACAGCAAAAAGCACCCAAGGGGTCTAAACAGATAGGCACGAGGCCCCAAACACGGGTTATAGCACAAATATTTCAACAACCTTTAGAACATAATTTAACATAAGGTTTGGAGTAAAATATGCAACTCAATAGTTGCCGCGAAGAGGACCTAGTCCAATCCAAAAATCAGTACGCGCCACATACTTGTCATTCGACATGTGTGCCATTCTAACATCAGTGAGAAATATGTACTCCGGGGTTCCATACCCTCAGGACAAGATTTATAACCATTACTTACCCCTACCGGGCCACAACACTAGTTCGCTATGCTCTTGCCCCTCGAATTGACTCCCGATTGCTCTGAATCTAGCCAAAGCCAGTTTAATATAATTCGGCGAAACCCGAGCCTCGAGCTCCGGGCCCACGTCTCGGAGTCCAATAAAATTTACATCACAAGAACCCTTATCCTCCCACGAGACCGTACATACCAAGAACATCAAAATCGGACTACAATTGCCCACTAAGATTGCCAAAAGAAATTCCCAACTCTTTCCTTCCATTTTCCAAACTTTTCTTACTTTAATCCTTCAAATACAAGCCTAATCCGAATCAAAAGAGCATAGAAACGATGTTAATAACCCGAGAACTTACCTTCACTGATGAATCACGAATTACCTTCATCAATTTGCCTTCAAAGAGCTCCTCCCGCATGCAAAAATGGTGGAATGGAATAAATTGCACGGAGGCCCCTTTTTATACTATTCCTGCCAGCATTTCCGCACCTGCGGAAATCCCACTAACGGACAATTTTTTGCACCTGCGGCTTCGCAAGTGGGGCCATCTCTTCGCACCTGTGGAATTCTCCTGCCCAGTCTTGTTTCGAACTGCGCACAAACCTTCGCACCTGCGACATCGCACCTGTGACTAACCATCCGCAGGTGCGGCCAACACCAGAAACTCACACCAGCAGCTAAATGCTGCAAATTTTCAAGTTCAAATCCCCGCCAACCATCCGAAATCAATCCCGAGCCCCTCGAGGCCCCAACAAAACATACCAACACACCCCATAGCATTATTCCAACTTAGTCGAGCCTTCGAAACACCAAAAAAAACACGAAAACACCAAAATAACATCAAATTCAAGCCTATGAGCTTTGAAACTTCCAAATTTCGCCAACTACACCAAAACCAACCAGAACACCTCTGATTTACCTGAAATTGTTCACACATACCCAAAATGACATTATTCCGACCCCGATAGCCTATTTTCCACTGCCGACCGGAAATCGCTAATAACTAACTTTCGCCAATTCAAGCCTAATTCTACACCGGACATCAAAACTTCATTCGGAACATTATCCTAAGTCCCAAATCACCTAACGAAGCTATATGAGCCATAAAATTTGCATTCCGAGGTCGTTCACCAATAAGTCAACTCTCAATTGACTTTCTCAACTATTAGGCTACCTTGAGAGACTAGTTGCCTCAATTTTCACCATGACCACTCTGAACCCGAACCAACCAACCCAACATACATAAATGAAGTTGAACCACATAAAATGAAGCAGAAACTGGAGAAACGGGGATCAACTCACGGAACGACCGGCCGGGTGGTTACATCCTCCCCCACTTAAACATACGTTCGTCCTTGAACGTGGCAAGAGTTGTTCTCCAACACCATCAAACTGTTACGTAGCTTACCATGCACATACCCGAGGTTGATCCCACGTCACCCTGTCCCATATGGGTCCAATAGCACAATACCGTTGAAATTTCGAAATCCAAATCCTGGCCCATAAACCTTAGAACCAAATTCCCACTTCTGAAATAATATACAAGATCAAAATTTCCATAACTATAGACTGAACAAGTCTAAACATGCTGAATCAAGCCATATACGCACCCAATATGAAATCACATAATACACCGCGTGACTCAAACACTCATAGTAATAACTCTTAAACCACAATAACTGCTCAGAAAAACCCCATACCGGTACATAACCCCTTATCAAGAAATGCCTCGCTCTAACACTTCCATATACTGTCGATGATGAAAGAAGCATGTAGAACTAACAACCATTCATCCGATCAGTCAGACATGAAACTCCCCCTTCCCAAACAGGAATTATAGAAAATCTCTAAGCTGACTCCTGATATTAATCCTTCCAACTATGCTGTAGACAATTATCAAAACTTTCATTCTAGGTCCAACAACCTCTTCTCATCCATCACAACCACCCTGAAGACATGACACATCGATACCATTCGAAGCCAAACCTGTGCAACTCATGCACTTAACAGCAACATCCTAATGCAATCAAATTATATAAAAGATCCACACGAGAGGACTATCCTGCCATTAACAATTACCGCCACCATATCATACTAACAGCTTGGCACACACCGTAAAAATCAAAAACACATGAATCTGATACCAAAGGTCAGACCCCTACATAACTCTGCTACACTGCGCGATCTCATCCAACCGATGGTCCACTTGAAATATTTCAAGACACCTTGCCCAAAAATCAATAACCATTCAAAATTTGACCTCAAGTACTCAAAGTGCATTGCCATAACCACGGGGGAAACCGGACGATACCATGCCACCCGAAACAGAAGGTATGCAACCAACACGTNCCTCGCAACACCGAAGAGTAACTCATAGATCACTCTAGGACATGAATAAACTCAATCACAATCGAATGGTACATTTCTCAATAATAGAAACTCGGAGCCAACAATTCCGACCCGGTGCAGCACACACACCCATATTAGCCTACCAGTGACCCTAAATTAACTCTGATCACCCACAACAGATAGAAAACTTACCGAAAATTTCACAATGACAAAATCATGGTACATACTAACATCCGACTAGCTCAGCTCGCATTTTCACAGTTCACTACCACAAAATATCCTGTTTATGAAAACTCTCAGTCTCGAAGTCCATGAAACGTACGGATTACAATATCTGATCACAACTCCACCACTCGAATATATAACACATCCCAAATGCTCATTCATTCCCCGAGGGATACCCCTATAATTCTTCTGTTTATAAAGCAACCTTGAATATCAACAGTAGATCCAACAATAAGGCGCCGCGATACTGATGAAGTACCCTTAACTCAAACATATTGCTCTTTCTGAAATATATACCCTCATCAAGTCGCACCAATTAGTGATATCACATACCTAGTCATCTGAAATTTCCCATGCTGCCTAAGAATTTATGACCTTCCTTCCAGAACCAAACCGTGACCTCACATATGAAAATCTCAACTCTACCCAACATACTGCACACACCATGCCAACCTAGGAAAAATACGGGAACTCCATGGTCCCTTCTGAGCCACAAGCAACTACGTACCAAATTAGCCAAGAACTCCCATTGGATCCTATTTAGAAACAAATTCACTACACGTCATAAGAAAATATGCACCCTTAACCGCGGTAGAAACCATCTGGAACTATCCGAAATCCTATTTGCGCAACACCAAACCATCACGACCGAATTCTTCTAACTCAACCAAACTACGCAGGCCACCAAAAATCCAAGAGCATTGCTAAGTAACACCCGAAAAAATCGTCACCTCATGAACACCCAAGAACTAATCATATCCCTTACAATGCCAATCCGACCTACTACCAAGTTGCCCTATTTACCCAAGTTCCTTCTGAATTACCTTCAAATTGATACTTCTCCCTACCGTAATACCACAATTTTTCAACCCAGACTCACCACATGCGATCAAGCATAAAAACATTTCTTCTAAGGCTCATAAGCCGCCGAATACTTTCTCAAAGATCCCCAAAAGTACCACATTCAAAATACTTGCCCTGCAGAGACTTCCTACGAATCTAAAGACATTACCTTCACCTTCCTAATACTGATATGTAGAACCCGTGATGATGTAGATATGCCACAAGTTTTGACGCCCTCTAACGTACATCTCAATCACACCGACCAATTAGACAGAATCGACCTGACCCGTTTGCACACTAACATACTAGGAAGTAATCCACTCACTTGAAGCCACAAGCAAATTCATACACTGCACACACTACACCTTTTACAACTTCCACTAAAACATTCAATAGAACCCAATTACCCAACAAAGTACATACCAACCTTTATCGAAGAAATTTCCATTACTTGTGACATTCCCGGACCCCACACCTGCAGGTCATAACTGATTTACCAATATACCTCGAACTGAAACCAATACCACGCATAGTCGTGCAATCAACTTATTATTAACAGACTCCCCCACTTGGCTCAAAGCCAACAATCGAGACAAAAATTAACTCACAATGCCCATAATAACACCACCCGTCTAACAGCTCAAGTCATCTGCAAATCTCGCATTCACCATTACAATAGTCACGCCAACTCCGACAAGTGATCTAAACTCCAATTACAACATATATCATTTACTGGTAGAAAAGAACTTATTATAGAACTACATAGGGACTACACACCCTGGGACAACCCCCAAGAGATACCCCAACCTTCTTAACCTCAACTGATATCTCTCCTACACTTGTGAAGACCAGAACTATCACGCAATCACTACACCTTCCTGCATCTGAACACAACCAACGCCTACCCTCGAGACACCACGATACGCAGTAAAAACCTGAAGCTGATGGCAGAATTAACACTGGAGCGGTGGTCACAGAAATCTCGAGCTTCTGGAAGATCTACCCGCACATGTCTGACCGCATGGATACCCTCACTGGACACCACGTGTCCCAAGAATGCTACTGAACCGAGCCAAAATTCACACTTGGAGAATTGGCATAGAGCTTTTCCTCCCTGAATCCTTATAATTCCATCCTCAGATATTGACTATGCTACTCCCGGCTACGCGAATATGCTAGGACGCCATCAATGAATACGATAACAAAGAGTGCTAATACGGATGGAATACACCGTCAATCAAATACACGAACGTTACTGGTGTAAATGATCAACTCAAAAGACATCACCAGGAACTTATAACCCAACAGAGAAATCCGCTTCACTCCACAACTACACAACATGAGAGGTCTCCCAACATACTTACAACTCAAGGACATATACCAAATCGAGACAGAAATCAAACACTCAATAAACCTTGCCACATTTCCAGCCAACCCTTTTGTCACAAATCACAGTCTGAACACATCTAACCATCAAATCACACCCACCACATAGGCATCTTAGTCAGCAATTCTCATCAATAAGAACACAAACGGACATACAAGTCCCCAATTACATGTGCCCACACAACAAAAATCTCAGCAATCAAGCCACAGAATGAATCCGGTCTCAAGTCCTCCAGACTGGCCCATTACCAACATGCCAAAATCACATCTAATCCATGGAAGCCACAAGCAGTCGATGCACAGCTGATACCAAGCGCTCTCGTGCGCGCTAGAATACATGGAAGGAATTCAAGAGTTACGCTCTTGGCTGAATACAATGGATTCGCACGACAAGAATTTTTAAAAATGTGAGATTTTCCTAAGGGTTCCGCAGCCTCTCGAAGATAAGTACAAACGTCTCCGTACCGATCCGCAAGACTCTAATAAACAGTCTCATGACCGGTGAGTCCTATGCAACCTAGGGCTCTGATACCAAACTGTCACGAACCCAAACCTAGGCCAGTCGTGATAGCGCTTATCATGGAACTAGGCCAGCCAAAACTTCACTCAAATCATAATAAGCTTTCATTTACATCTTTAGAGTAAAATACGCAACTCAATATTTTCCGCGGAGAGGACCATGTCCAATCCAAAAATCAGTGTGCGCCACATACTCGTCATCCGACATGTGCGCCGTTCTAAAATCAGTCAGAAATTATAAGTCCGGGGTTGCATACCCTCAGGACAAGATTTATAACCATTACTTACCTCTACCGGGCTACAACACTAGTTCGCTATGCTTTTGCCCATCGAATTGGCTCCTGATTGCTCCGAATCTAGCCAAAATCAGTTTAATATCATTAATATATACCAAAGGAACACAACCCAATCGAAAACTATCAAATTATACAAGAATCTCGAAATTCGGCCAAACCCGAACCCCGGGCCCACATCTCGAAATCCGATAAAATTTACATCACAAGAACCCTTATCCTCCCACGAGACTGTAAATACCAAGAACATCACTAAGATTGCCAAAAGAATTTCCCAACTCTTTCCTCCCATTTTCCAAACTTTTCTTACTTTAATCCTTCAAATACAAGCCTAATCCGAATCAAAATAGCATAGCAACGATGTTAATAACCCTAGAACTTACCTTCACTGATTAATCACGAATTCCCTTATTGAATTTACCTTCAAAGAGCTCCTCCCGCATGCAAAAATGGGGGAATTGAATAAATTTCATTGAGGCCCCTTTTTATTCTGTTCCTGCCAGCATTTCGCACCTGCGGACCCGCACCTACGGTCCCAGGTGCGCACCTGCGGAAATCCCACTAACGGACAAATTTTCGCACCTGCGGAATTCCCCTGCCTAGCCTCTTTTTGCACCTACGCACAGACCTTCGCACCTGTGGCTACCCATCCGCAGGTGCGGCCAACACCAGAAACTCACACCAACAGCTAAATGCTGCAAATTTCCAAGTTCAATACCCCGCCAACCATCTGGAATCAATCCCGAGCCCTCGGGGCCCCAACCAAACATACCAACGCACCCCATAGCATTATTCCAACTTAGTCGAGCCTTCGAAACACCAAAAATAACAAAAAAAACACCAAAATTACATCAATTCAAGCATATGAGCTTTGAAACTTCCAAATTTCTCCAACTACACCGAAATCAACCAAAATACCTCTGATTGACCTGAAATTTTGCACACATACCCAAAATGACATTACAGACCTGTTCTTACTTCCGGAATTCCATTCCGACCTCGATGGCCTATTTTCCACTGCCAACCAGAGATCGCCAATAACTAACTTTTGCCAATTCAAGCCTAATTCTACACCGGACATCACAACTTCATTCCGAACACACCCCTAAGCCCCAAATCACCTAATGAAGCTAGACGAGCCATAAAATCCGCATTCCGAGGTCGTTCACCAATAATTCAACTCTCAGTTTACTTTCTCAACTATTAGGCTACCTTGAGAGACTAATTGTCTCAATTATCACTCACCATGAACACTCTGAACCCGAACCAACCAACCCAACACACATAAATGAAGTTGAACCACATAAAATAAAGCAGAAACGGGGGAAACGGGCTAAACTCACGGAACGACCGGCCGGGTCGTTACACAAGCCTAACCCCAATTGAGTAGTGACGAGGTCAGGTTAAGGCTCTACTGGATTTTTTTATAGTAAAACAGTATAAAAATAATGTGAACAGAGAGATATAACAAGCCGAGGAAAATCAGTAGAAACAATGAGAAAAAAGGAAGTAATAACAGGGAGCCCCCGGCTTAGCACAACATATATCACAGTAATAAGTATGCAATGCAGTACAGGGGGAAAGCTCCCGGAATCTCGTCCATAGTACCAATTTAAATATGCAATGCAGTACAGGGGGAAAAGCACCCGGAATATCGTCCGTAGTCCCAATTTAAATATGCTATGCAGTATAGGGGGAAAGCTCCAGGAATCTCGTCTGTAGTCCCAATTTAAATATGTAATGCAGTACTGGGGGAAAGCTCCTGGAATCACATCCGTAGTCCCAATTTAAATATGCAATGCAGTACAAATACATGATACAATTTTTATTTAAAACAGTTCAGGAAAAGTCACAGGCAAAATATGGATAAACCACCTAAGCATGGTAAATATAGTAATAACTAGGGAAAAATTCAAGTAAAACAGGTAGGCATGCTATTTCCTAATCTAAACTACATAATCGATACAGAAATCAGTGAAATAGTAGTGAAATGATTTAAGTCATGGAGGAAAAATGGAGTTTTTGCAACAATGGCCCGTATACGTGCTCGTCACCTCACGCACACGGTGCCCAATCAAAAAAAAAGTATTAGAACAGCCTAGGGGAAGTCCCGAACACAGAGTTAGGCAAGCCACTTACCTCGACTGCGCTACTCAACTCGAAACCATGCTCTTGCCACGAGTATCCGACTCCGTATGGCCCAAATCTATTCAATTCGATTGCATAATGTAAATATCACTTTAAGGAATAAAAATAGCTCATAAGTTCAAGGCTAATACGCGAATTTAGGAAAAATCGCCCAAAAAGTCCCCCGGGCCCACGTCTCGGAATCGAGTGAAAGTAACAAATTTAGAACACCCATTCACTCACGTACTCACTAAAGCAAAAATCATCGAAAACCGACGACAAAATCCTATTAAATTCTTGGGTTTATCTAATTAGGGAAACTTTTTCCCATTTGCATGATTTTTCAACTAAATCCCTTAATTGCATGGAAGAAATAGTCATAGATTAATGATATACAAAGGGAATAGGGTTAGGAATCGTTACCTATGAAGCTTATCCTCAAAACTCACTCCAAATCGCCTACATCCAAGCTCCAATTGATTTTTGAAGTTATGAAATTCAAGCCCTCGAATCTGATATAACTACCCAGCGATTTCCGCACCTGCGGTCCCGCACCTGCAGAAATTCCATCGCAAGTGTGAAAACCCACTAAAAGGCTTGGGGCCGCACCTGCAGTCAATTGGCCGCATCTGCGGATCCGCATCTATGAAAAACCAACCGCACCTTCGAGGACTGGGTGACTTGGCCAAGTTCGCACCTGCGAGCCCCTCGCCCGCACCTGCGGAAGGTCCATCGCAGGTGCGAGACACCAGAACCAGCAATGGTTCAGCTGTTCTTCCAAGTTCTAAATTCACCCGTTGAGCATCCGAAACATCCCCGAGGCCCCAGGACCTCAACCACACTTACCAACCAGTCCTAATACCTTATCCAAACATAGGCGAGCCTCCAAAAGACATTACACAACACCAAAATCACCAATTATACATGGATTCAAACCTAACAACTTATGAAATTTCCAAAATCTACAACCGATGTCGAAACATATCAAAACTAGTCCGAATGACCTCAAATTTTACACACAGGTCCCAACTGATACAATGGACCTACAGCCACTCTCGGAATTCCATTTCGAGCCAGATATCAAAATTCCACCTATCGGCCGAAATCGCCAAAATTCTATCTTTCGTCAATTCAAGCCTAAATCTACTACAGACCTCAAAAGCACACTGCGGACACGCTCCTAACATCAAAATCACCCAACAGAGCTAACAGAGTCGACGAAATCCCATTTCGGACCCGTCTTTCCACAGTTCCAACTATGGTCCGATTTCTATGGCTTAAACTCACATAGAAGGACTATGTGTCCAAAAACTCTCTGAATATCACCACTCAATGTTCCAACAAGTCCCAAAAGCATAAATAGACATGGGGAAAGCAGTTATTAGGCGATCGCGGCACTAACTCTCAAAACGACCTACCGGGTCGTTACATTCTCCCCCTCTTAAGAAAATCGTTCGTCCTCGAACGAGTATAGAGACATACCTGAAGCTGTGAAAAGATGATTGTACTAACTGTGCATATCCAACTGGACTGAACTGAAATTCAAAACATGAGTCGGGTCACCGTGATACTTCCGGAGGATGAAGACGTGGATACCGGATGAACTCCTACTAGGTTGGGAGGCAGGGCTAGCTCATAAGCAACCTCCTCAACACGTCGAAACACCTAAAAAGGGCTAATAAATCTCGGATTCAGCTTACCCTTCTTCCCGACCTCATGATGCCCTTCATAGGCGATACCCGAAGCAAAACCCGTTCACTAGCCATAAATGCCAAATCACTAACCTTCCGGTTCGCATAACTCTTCTGCATAGACTGAGTTGCGCGAAGTCTCTCTTGAATCACCTTCACCTTGTCCAGGGCGTCTTGGACCAAAAAAGTTGTACCCAATAGTCGGGCCTCGCCCTGCTCAAACCATCCCACTAGGGACCGACACCGTCTACCATACAAAGCCTCATACATCGCCATCTGAATGCTGGACTGGTAGGTGTTATTATAAGCAAACTCTGCAAGTGGCAAGTATCAGTCCCATGACCCCCCGAAATCCATCACACAGGAACGGAGCATATCCTCAAGAATCTGAATCGTGCACTCGGGCAGCCCGTCCATCTGAGGGTGAAAGGCTGTACTTAACTCTACTCTGGTGCCTAGCTCCTGCTGAACGGCTCTCCAGAACCAGGAAGTGAACTGTGTACCTCTGTCTGAAATTATAGATACTGGAATACCGTGGAGACGAACAATCTCCCTGATGTAAATCTTCGCGAACCTCTCGGAGGAGTATGTAGTCAACACATGAATGAAATGGGCTGACTTAGTCAGCCGATCCACAATCACCCAAATAGCATCGAACTTATTCAAAGTCCGAGGAAGTCCAACCACGAAGTCCGTGGTGATCCGCTCCCACTTCCACTCTAGAAGATCAATCTGCTGAAGTAACCCTCCCGGTCTCTGATGCTCATATTTGAATTGCTGACAGTTGAGACACTTGGACACAAACTCCACTATATCATTTTTCATACTTCTCCACCAACAGTGTTGTCTCAGATCCTGGTACATCTTTGCGGTACCCAGATGAATGGAATACCGCGAGCTATGGGCCTCCTCAAGAATCAACTCCGGAAGCCCATCCACATTGGGCACACATATCCGACCCTGCATCCTCATCACACCGTCATCTCTTATAGTCACATCACTGAAGTCACCTCGCCGAACCCTATCCTGAAGAACCAGAAGGTAGGGATCATTACATTGGCACTCTCGAATGCGGTCATAAAGAGAAGACTGAGCCACCACACAAGCTAAAACCTGGCAAGGCTCCGAAAGATTCAACCTCACGAGTTGACTGGCTAAGGACTGAATATCTAAGGCTAAGGGCCTCTCAACTGCTAGAAAATATGCCAAACTCCCCAAACTCTCCGCCTGGCGACTCAAGGCGTCGGCCACCATATTGGCCTTCCCCGGGTGGTATAATATAGTGATGTCATAGTCCTTTAGCAACTCCAACAATCTCCGCTGGCGCAAATTGAGGTCCTTCTACTTGAATATGTGTTGCAAACTTCGGTGATCGGTGAAAATCTCACAGGGAACACCGTATAAATAATGACGCTATATCTTTAGTGCGTGAATAATCACTGCCAACTCGAGATCATGAATTGGATAGTTCTTCTCATGCACCTTCAACTGTCTAGACGTGTAGGCAATCACCCTACCGGTATAGGACCTTGAACCCGTAGGCAATACCAACACTGGAGCTGAAGTTAGGGCAGTGTTGAGCTTCTGAAAGCTCTCATCACACTCCTCATTCCACCTGAACGGAGCACTCTTTTGAGTCAACCTGGTCATCGGTGCTACAATGGATGAAAAACCCTACACAAAATGGCGATAGTACCCAGCCAAACCAAGGAAACTGCGGATCTCTGTCTCTGAGTCAAGCCAGAACTCACATTTAGAGAATTTCGCATATAATCTCTTGGTTGTAACACATTGTGCATCAAATGCATAAAAGTTGTTGCGGCATTAGTCAGCCCGAATGACATAACGAGAAACTCATAGTGGCCATATCTTGTCCTGAAGGCAGTCTTTGGGATATCAGGCTCCCGAATCTTCAACTGATGATAGCCAGAATGCAAGTCAATCTTGGAGAATACCTTGGAACCCTGTAGTTGGTCGAATAAATCATTAATGCGAGTAATACCTGTTCTTCACGGTGACCTTGTTCAACTGCCGATAATAAATACACATGCGCATAGAACCATCCTTTTTCTTCACAAATAATACTGGAGCACCCCAAGGTGATACACCGGGTCTGATGAAACCCTTATCAAGCAACTCCTGTAACTGCTCCTTCAACTCAGGAAGAGCCATACGGTAAGGAGGGATAGAAATAGGTTGAGTTCCCGGCAACAAATCAATGCCGAAATCAATATCTCTATCAGGTAGCATACCCAAAAGATCAGCTAGGAATACATCACGAAAGTCCCTCACTACTGGAACTGACTCAACTGGAGGGGTATCAACACTGACTTCTCTCACATAGGCCAAGTATGCATCACACCCTTTCTCAACCATCCGCCGGGCTTTAAGGAATAAAATGACCCTATGGAGAGTATACTCTAAGGTACCCCTCCACTCAAATCTCGGAAAGCCTGGCATAGCCAGCGTCACGATCTTAACGTAACAATCAAGAATAGCATAATGGGGCGACAAACAGTCCATGCCCAAGATAACATCAAAATCTACCATGCTGAGTAATAATAAATCAGCCCTGGTCTCAAAACCACTAAGAGAAATCAAACAGGGCCGATATACGCAGTCCACAACAAGAGAGTATCCCACAGGAGTAGACACATAGACAGGGGAACTCAAAGAATCCCAAGATATCCCCAAATGTGGAGAAAAATAAGAGGACACATATGAATACATAGAGCCTGGATCAAATAATATTGATGCATCCATATGGCAGACAAGGACAATACCTATGATTACTGAGTCTGAAGAAACAGCCTTGGAACGGGCTGGAAGAGCATAGTAACTGGCCTGGCCTCCTTTTCTAGCGCGACCTCTACCTCCCCAACTCCTACCTCGAGCTGGCTCAGGAGGTGGAGCGATAGCTGGGGCAGGAAGAGTTGCCGGAGGACCCGACGGATCACGTGAAGGATGATAAGACTGTGGAGGTGCACCCCTCCTGGCCCTGGGGCAATCTCTAATCATGTGATGAGTGTCACCACACTCAAAATAACCCATCGGAGGATGCTGCGGTTGAGACTGAATATGAGTTGGCCTACTGAGTTGGCCTGAAATAGCACCTCGAACTGGAGGCATGCTGGATATTGGTGGTGCAGAATAAAACTCCTAAGGCCTAGGAGAAGGTGGAATACCGCTGGCTGCTGGAAGGGCTGAATGAACAAGGCATCCCACAAAGCCCCTACCGTGACGTGCTTCTGGTGGACGAGCTCCGGAAATATTTCCAGTCTCTCTAGACTTCTTGGCCTCCCTCTCCTCTCTGTCCCGGACAAACATGCCTTCTACTCTCCTAGCAATACTCACTGCCTGCTGGTAAGTGATATCTATCTCCAACTCTCTGGCCATACTAATCTGAATACTAGGATGGAGTCCCTCGATAAAGCGACGGACCCACTCTCTGACTGTCAGAATCAAGGCTGGGTAATGTCGAGCTAACTCACTGAAATGGACTGCATACTCCGACGCACTCATATTACCCTGGCACAACTGCTCAAAATCCGCGCGCCAAGTATCCCTGAGGCTCTAAGGGACATACTCTCGCAAAAACATTTCTGAAAACTGAGTCCAAGTGAGTGAGGCTACCTCGTCCGGACTACTCAGCTCATAGGCCCGCCACCACTGATATGCTGCTCCCCTCAGCTGGAAAGCAGTGAAAGAAACCCCACTGGTCTCCACAATGCCCATAGTGCGGAGAATACGATGACACTCCTCAAGAAATCCCAGAGCGCCATCTGAAGGTAGTCCGCTGAAAGTAAGTGGGTGGTACTTCTTGTACCTCTCAAGTTTGAGCTGCTCGGCCTCAGAAGCCGCTGCCCTAGCATCATGCTGAACTGGAGCCGCTGGGGGCATAGGAATATACTCCGGGACGTGATCACCCTGGCCTCTCTGATCAGGAGTGCAGGCTACGGGAGTCAGTGCCCCTCCCCCAGCCTGAGATATAGCGGGAGCTATCGGAAATAGTCCAGCCTACGCTACAGTACTAAACATGCTCATAAACTCAGTGAAGGTCTCCTACAAGACTGGAGCAGCAATAGGGACCTCCTGTGCCGGCTCCCCAGCTGGGGCTGCCATAGGCTCCTCTGTCACTGCTCTGGCCGATGCTCAGGTCGCACCGCGCGGTCGTCCTCTACCCCGGCCCCGGCCTCTGGCGGCTCTGGCAGGGGGCTCGGGTGCCTGGTCGTCGGTCCTCCCAGTACGGGTCCTCACCATCTCTGGGAAAGAATAGAATAGAATTTTAGAATCTTTGTTTATGTCAATAACTCGCACGAAAAAGGAAATCAAAGAAATATGATTGTTCGTAAGAGTTAAATAGCCTCCCGAAGATAGATACGGACGTCTTCGCACCTATCCGCGAGACTCTAATAAACTGTCTTGTGACTTGTGACTCCTATGAACCTAGACACTCTGATACCAACTTATCGCGACTCGATTTCCCCTCGAAAGGCATAGTGCCGACACCAAGTCTCTACGACTAGGTAAGCCTAATCGCGGAAAACACATATTAAATAAAATTAATAGAAATAAAGACGAAATAAGTGATTCTACAATGAAAAAAACATCACCACTTGGTGCATACACAACTTTTCCCAAAACCCGAAACATCACTTTAGTCACAAGATCTGTCTCAAAATAGCTCTATACAATGAGAGGGAATTTATTTAAGAAGTAAATCTATCTAAATCTGGAGTGAAGGTGACTCGAAGGACTCTGCGGACGCGGAAGAATTACCTTTCGGTCTCCTAAAGCTGCTGCTCGGACCCCTAACCACGAAACTGAGCGCTGGTACCTGGATATGCACACGAAAAATATGTGCAGGAAAGAGCATGAGTATACCACAAATTGGTACCCAGTAAGTGCCAATCCTAACCCTAGTCGAAGAGTGATGAGGTCAGGTTAAGGCTCTACAGGATTCTTTTATAGTAAAACAGTATAAAAATAATGTGAACAAAGAGATATAACAAGCTGAGACAAATCAGTAGAAACATTGAGCAAAAAGGAAATGATAACAGGGAGCCCTCGGCTCATCACAACATATATCACAGTAATAAGTATGCAATGCAGTACATGGGTTTAGCTCCCGGAATCTCGTCTGTAGTCCCAATTTAAATATGCAATGCAGTACAGGGGGGAAAGCTCTCGGAATCTCGTCCGTAGTCCCAATTTAAATATGCTATGCAGTACAGGGGGAAAGCTCCCAGAATCTTGTCTGTAGTCCCAATTTAAATATGCAATGCAATACATGGGCAAAGCTCTCGAAATCTCATCGGTAGTCCCAATTTAAATATGAAATGCAGTACAAATACAGGTTACAATTTTTATTTAAAATAGTTCAGGAAAAGTCACAGGCAAAATATGGATAAAGTACCTAAGCATGGTACATATAGTAATAACTAGGGAAAAATTCAAGTAAAACAGGTAGGCATGCTATTTCCTAATCTGGAGCGACCCGATAGGTCATTTTGAGAGTTAGCACCCCGATCCCCTAATAACTGTTTTCCCCATGTCTATTTCTGCTTTAGGGACTTGTTGGAACAGTGAGTGATGAAATTCAGAGAGTTTTTGGACACATAGTCCTTCTATGTGAGTTTAAGCCTTAGAAATCAGACCATAGTTGGAACTGTGGGAAGACAAATCTGAAATCGGATTATGTCGTCTCTGTTAGCTCTGTTGGGTGATTTTAGAGTTAGGAGCATGTCCGGAATGTGCTTTCGAGGTCATTAGTAGATTTAGGTTTGAATTGGCAAAATTTTAAATTTTGGCGATTTCGGCCGATAGGTGGAATTTTGATATCGGGCTCGGAATGGAATTGAGAGAGTGGCTACAGGTCCGTTGTATCATTTGTGACCTGTGTGTAAAATTTGAGGTCATTCGGACTAGTTTTAATGTATTTCGGCATCGGTTGTAGATTTTAGAAATTTCATAAATTCTTAGGCTTGAATCCATGTATAATTGGTGATTTAGGTGTTATATGACGTGTTTTTTAGGCTCGACTAAGTTTGGATAAGGTATTAGGACTGGTTGGTAAGTTTGGTTGAGGTTTCGGGGGCCTCGGGGATGTTTCGGATGCTCAACGGGTGAATTTAGAACTTGGAAAAATAGCTGAACCATTGTTGGTTCTTGTGTCTCGCACCTGCGATAGACCTTCCGCAGATGCGAACACGCAGGTGCGGCGAGGGGCTCACATGTGCGGACTTGGCCAAGTCACCCAGTCCTCGCAAGTGTGATTGGTTTTCCGCAGGTGCGGCCCCAGGCCTTTTAGTGGGTTTTCGCACCTGCGATGGATATTCTGCAGGTGCGGTCGAAGGGGCGCAGGTGCAGAAATCGCTGGGCAGTTATATCAGATTCGATGGCTTGAATTTCATAACTTCAAAAATCAATTAGAGCTCGGTTTGGGTGATTTGGAGTGAGTTTTGAGGATAAGCTTCATAGGTAACGATTCCTAACCCCATTCCCTTTGTATATCATTAATGTATGGCCATTTCTTCCATGCAATTAAGGGATTTAGGTGAAAATCATACAAATGGGAAATCGTTTCCCTAATTAGAAAATTCGAGAATTTAATAGGATTTTGTCGTCAGTTTTCGATGATTCTTGTTTGAGTGAGTTCGTAAATGAATGGGTGTTCTAAATATTTAACTTTTACTCGATTCTGAGAAGTGGGCCCGGGGGACTTTTATGGTGATTTTCCTAAATTCGCGTATTAGCCTCGAAATTATTAGCTATTTTGATTCCTTGGTGTAATATTTACATTATGCAATTGAATGGAATGGATTTGGGCCATTCGGAGTCGGATACTCGTGGAAAGAGCGTGGTTTCGAGTTGAGTAGCATAGTCGAGGTAAGTGGCTTGCCTAACTCTGTTTTGGGGACTTCCCCTAGGCTGTTTTTAATACTGCTTATGTTGATTGGGCGCCGTGTGCGTGAGGTGACGAGTACGTACACAGACCATTGTTGCAAAAACTCCATTTTTCCTCCATGACTTAAATAATTTCACTCCTATTTCATTGATTCTTGTATCGACTGTATAGTTTAGATTAGGGAATAGCATGCCTACATGTTTTACTTGAATTTTTCTTAGTTATTACCACACGTACCATACCTAAGTAGTTTTATCCATGTTTGCCTGTGATTTTCCTGAACTGTTTTGAATAAAAACTGTATCATGTATTTGTACTGCAATGCATATTTAAATTGGGACTACGGACAAGATTTGGGGAGATTTCCCCCTGTAGTGCATTGCATATTTAAATTGGGACTAAGGACGAGATTCTAGGAGCTTTCCCCCTATACTGTATAGCATATTTAAATTGGGACTACGAACAAGATTTTGAGAGCTTTCCCCCTGTACTGCATTGCATACTTATTACTGTGATATATGATGTGTTGAGCCGAGGGCTCCCTGTCATTATTTCCTTTTTGCTCATTGTTTCTACTGATTTGCCTCAGCTTATTATATCTCTCTGCTCAAAATTTTAAACTGTTTTACTATAAAAATCCAGTAGAGCCTTAACCTGACCTCGTCACTACTTGACTGGGGTTGAGCTTGGCACTTACTGGGTACCAATTTGTGGTGTACTCATGCCCTTTCCTACACATGTTTTCTATGTGCAGATCGAGGTACTAGCGCTCAGTATCGTGGCTAGGGGCCCGAGCAGCAACTTTTAGGAGACCAAAAGGTAATTCTGCCGCGTCCGCACAGTCCTTCGAGTCACCTTCCACTACAGATTTAGATGGATTTCCTTTTCATGTAAATTCTCTCTCGTTGTATAGAGCTATTTTGAGACAGATCTTGTGACTAAAGTGATATTCCGGATTTTGGGAAAAGTTGTATTTTGTACATGCCAAGTGGCGATGTTTCATTGTAGACTCACTTATTTCGTCTTTATTTCTATTGCTTTAATTTAGTATGTATTTTTTCACAATTAGGCTTTCCTAGTCATAGAGACTAGGCGTCGTCACGATGTCTTTGGGAGGGTAAGTCGGGTCGTGACAAGTTGGTATCAGAGCGTCTAGGTTCATAGGAATCACAAGCCGGTTTATTAGAGTCTCGCGGATCGGTGCTAAGAAGTCCGTATCTATCTTCGGGAGGCTATGTAACTGTTAGGAACAATCATATTTCTTTGATTTCCTTTTTCGTGCGAGTTATTGACATCAAAAATTCTAAAATTCTATTATATTCTTTCCCACAGATAGTGAGGACCCGTACTGGGAGGACCGACGACCAGGCACCCGAGCCCCCTACCAGAGCCGCCAGAGGCTAGGGTCGGGGTAGAGGACGATTGCGCGGTGAAGCTCGAGCACCGGCGAGAGCATCGGCAGAGGAGCCTATGGCAGACCCAGCGGGAGAGCTGGCACAGGAGGTCCCTATTGCTGCTCCAGCATTGCAGGGGACATTCGCTCAATTCATGAGCATGTTCAGTACTCTAGCACAGGCTGGACTATTTTATGATAGCTCCCGCTACATCTCAGGTCACGGGAGGGGCATAGACCTATGCCCCCAGTGGCTCCAGTTCAGCATGATGCTAGGGCAGCGGCTTCCAAGGCCGAGCAACTCAGACTCGAGAAGAAATACCACCCACCTACTTTCAGCGGACTAGCTTCAGATGAAGCTCTGGATTTCTTGAGGAGTGTCATATTATTCCCGCACTATGGGCATTGTGGAGACCAGTGGGGTTTCTCTCACCACTTTCCAGCTGAGGGGAGCGGCATATCAGTGGTGGCGGGCCTATGAGCTGAGTAGTCCGGACGAGGCAGCCTCACTTACTTGGACTCATTTTTCAGAGATGTTTTTGCGAGAGTATGTCCCTCAGAGCCTCACAGATACTTGGCGAACGGAGTTTGAGCAGTTGCGCCAGGGTACTATGACTGTGTCGAAGTATGCAGTCTGTTTCAGTGAGTTAGCTCGGCATGCCCCAGCCTTGGTTTCCACAGTAAGAGAGCGGGTTCACCGCTTCATCGAGGGACTCCATCCTAGTATTCAGACCAGTTTGGCCAGAGAGTTGGAGATGGATATCACTTACCAGCAGGCAGTGAGTATTTCCAGGAGAGTAGAGGGCATGTTCGTCCAGGACAGAGAGGAGAGGGAGGCCAAGAGGTCTCGAAAGACTGGCCATTTTTCAGGAGCTCGTGCACCAGCATCACGTCACGGTAGGGGCTTTGTGGGTCGCCATGTTCATTCAGCCCTTCCAGCAGCCAGCAGTATTCCAGCTCCTCCTAGAGCTCAAGAGTTCTATTATGCCTCCAGTTCGATGTGCTATTTCCGGCCAGCCCAACAGGCCAGCACCTATTCAGTCTCAGCCGCAGTGTTCTCCGAGGGGTTGTTTTTAGTGTGGTGACACTCGTCACATGATTAGAGATTGCCCCAGGGCTAGGAGGAGTGCGCCTCCACAATCTTATCATCCTTCACGTGCTCTGCCGGGTCCTCCGGCTATTCTTCCAGCCCCAACTACCGCTCCGCCTCCTCAGCCAGCTCGAGGTACGGGTAGGGGAGGTAGAGGTCGCCCTAGAGGGGGAGTCCAGGCCAGATACTATGCTCTTCCAGCCCGTTTTGAGGTTGTTGCTTCAGACTCAGTCATCACAGGTATTGTCCTTGTCTGCCATAGGGATGCATCAGTATTATTTGATCCAGGCTCTACGTATTCATATGTGTCCTCTTATTTTGCTCCACATTTGGGGATATCTCGGGATTATTTTAGTTCCCATGTTTATGTATCTACTCCTGTGGGAGACTCTCTAGTTGTGGACCGCGTATATCAGTCGTGTTTGATTTCTCTTAGTAGTTTTGAGACCAGGGCTAATTTATTATTACTCAGCATGGTAAATTTCGATGTTATCTTGGGCATGGACTTGTTGTCGCCCTATTATGCTATTCTTGATGGTCACGCTAAGACCGTGACGCTGGCTATGCCAGTCTTGCCAAGATTTGAATGGAGGGGTACCTTAGAGTATACTCCCCGCAGGGTCATTTCATTCCTTAAGGCCCAATAGATGGTTGAGAAGGGGTGTGATGCGTAATTGACCTATGTGAGGGATGTTAGTGTTGATACCCCTCCAGTTAAGTCAGTTCCAGTAGTGAGGTACTTTCCTGATGTATTCCCAGTTGATCTTTCGGGTATGCCGCCCGATAGAGATATTGATTTCGGCATTGATTTGTTGCCAGGCACTCAGCCCATTTCTATCCCTCCTTACTGTATGGCTCCTCCTGAGTTGAAGGAGTTGAAGGAGCAGTTACAGGAGTTGCTTGATAAGGGTTTCATCAGACTCAGTGTATCAACTTGGGGTGCTCCAGTATTATTTGTGAAGAAAAAGGATGGTTCTATGCGCATGTGTATTGATAATCGGCAGTTGAACAAGGTCACCGTGAAGAACAGGTATCATTTGCCTCACATTGATGATTTCTTCGACCAGCTACAGGGCTCCAGGGTATTCTCCAAGATTGACTTACGTTCTGGCTATCATCAGTTGAAGATTCGGGAGCCGGATATCTCGAAGACTGCCTTCAGGACCGGATATGGCCACTATGAGTTTCTTGTTATATCATTCGGGTTGACCAATGCTCCAACAACTTTTATGCATTTGATGCACATTTTATTTTGGCCTTATCTTGATTCCTTCATCATTGTATTTATTGATGACATCCTGGTGTATTCCCAATCACGGGAAGATCATGAGCAGCATTTGAAGATTGTGCTTAAGACCTTGAGGGAGAAGAGATTGTATGCAAAATTCTCTAAATGTGAGTTCTGGCTTGAATCAGTGGCATTCTTGGGCCATATAGTGTCTTGGGATGGGATCAAGGTAGATCCGAAGAAGGTGGAGGGTGCAGAGTTGGCCTAGACTGTCGTCAGCTACGGACATCAGCAGTTTCCTTGGTTTGGCTAGGTACTATCGCTGTTTTGTGGAGGGTTTTTCATCCATTGAAGCACCAATGTACCAGGTTGACTCAAAAGGGTGCTCTGTTCAGGTGGACTGAGGAGTGTGAGGAGAGCTTTTAGAAGCTCAAGACAGCCCTGACTCCAGCTCCAGTGTTGATGCAGGACGGTAGGCTGATTGCCTACGCGTCCAGACAATTGAAGGTGCATGAGAAGAACTATCAAGTTCATGATATCGAGTTGGTAGCCATTGTTCACGCCCTGAAGATATGGCGTCATTATTTATACGGTGTTCCCTGTGAGATTTTCACCGATCACCGAAGTTTGCAGCACATATTCAAGCAGAATGACCTCAATTTACGCCAGCACAGATGGTTGGAGTTGCTAAAAGACTATGACATCACTATATTATACCACCCAGGGAAGGCCAATGTGGTGGCCAACGCCTTGAGTCGTCGGGCAGAGAGTTTGGGGAGTTTGGCATATCTTCCGGCAGGTGAGAGGCCCTTAGCCTTATATATTCAGTCATTAGCTAGTCAGTTCGTGAGGTTGAAACTTTCGGAGACTTGCCGGGTTTTAGCTTGTGTGGTGGCTTGGTCTTCTCTTTATGACCGTATTCGAGAGCGCCAGTATGATGATCCCCACCTTCTGATTCTTCACGATAGGGTTTGGCGGGATGATGCCAGGGATGTGACTATAGGAGATGACGGTGTGATGAGGATGCAGGGTCGGATTTGTGTGCCTAATATGGATGGGCTTCGGGAGTTGATTCTTGAGGAGGCCCATAGCTCTTAGTATTCCATTCATCCGGGTACCGCGAAGATGAACCAGGATCTGAGACAACACTATTGAGTACAGCCTTTCACCCTCAGACGGACGGGTAGTCCGAGCGCACGATTCAGATTCTTGAGGATATGTTCCGTGCCTGTGTGATGGATTTCGGAGGCTCATGGGAGCGATACTTTCCACTTGCAGAGTTTGCTTATAATAATAGCTACCAGTCTAGCATTTAGATGGCGCCATATGAGGATTTGTATGGTAGACGATGCCGATCCCCAGTGGATGATTTGAGCCGGGCGAGGCCCGATTGTTGGTTACAGATTTGGTCCAGGACACCCTGGACAAGGTGAACGTGATTCAGGAGAGACTTCGGGCAGCTCAGTCTAGGAAGAAGAGTTATGCAGACCGGAAGGTTCGTGATTTGGCATTTATGGCTGGTGATCGGGTTTTACTTCGGGAATCCCCTATGAAGGGCGTCATGAGGTTTGGGAAGAAGGTTAAGCTGAGTCTGAGATTTATTGGCCCTTTTGAGGTGTTGCGACATGTTGGGGAAGTTTCTTATGAGCTAGCCCTGCCTCCCAACCTAGCAGGAGTTCATCCAGTATTCCACGTCTCCATGCTCTATAAGTATCACGGTGACCCGACTCATGTTTTGGATTTCAGTTCAGTCCAGTTGGACAAGGTTTTGTCATATGTTGAGGAGCCAGTAGCTATATTGGATAGACAAGTCAGGAAGCTCAGGTCAAATGATATTGCGTTAGTAAAGGTTTAGTGGGGGGGTCAGTCGGTCGAGAAGGCGACTTGGGAGACTGAGCTGGATATGCGCATTCAGTACCCTCATCTTTTCACAGCTTCATGTATGTCTCTATACTCATTCGAGGACGAACGTTTTTCTTAAGAGGGGGAGAATGTAACGACCCGATAGGTCGTTTTGAGAGTTAGTTCCCCGATACCTTAATAATTGTTTTCCCCATGTCTATTTCTGCTTTTGGGACTTGTTGGAACAGTGAGTGGTGAAATTCGAATATTTTTTGGACACATAGTCCTTCTATGTGAGTTTAAGCCTTACAAATTGGACCATAGTTTGAATTATGGGAAGACGGGTCCGGAATGGGATTTCGTCGACTCCGTTAGCTCCGTTGGGTGATTTTGGAGTTAGGAGCGTGTCCGGAATGTGCTTCGAGGTCTGTAGTAGATTTAGGCTTGAATTGGCGAAAGTTAGAATTTCGGCGATTTCGGCTGATAGGTGAAATTTCGATATCGGGCTCGAAATGAAATTTCGAGAGTGGTTGTAGGTCCGTTGTATCATTTGTGACCTGTGTGTAAAATTTGAGGTCATTCGAACTAGTTTTGATGTGTTTCGGCATCTGTTGTAGATTTTGGAAATTTCATAAATTCTTATGCTTGAATCTATGAATAATTGGTGATTTTGGTGTTATGTGATGTGTTTTGGAGGCTCGACTAAGTTTGGATAAGGTATTTGGACTGTTTGGTAAGTTTGGTTGAGGTCCCGGTGGCCTCGGGGATGTTTTGGATGCTCAACGGGTGAATTTAGAACTTGGAAGAACAGCTGAACCTTTGCTGGTTCTGGTGTCTCGCACCTGCGATGGACCTTCCGCAGGTGCGGACACCCAAGTGCGGACACGCAGGTGCGGACTTGTCCAAGTCACCGAGTCCTTGCAGGCGCGGTTGATTTTCTGCAGGTGCGGAGCCGCAGATGCGGCCAATTGACCGCAGGTGCGACCCCAGGCCTTTTAGTGGGTATTCGCACCTGTGATGGATATTCTGCAGGTGCAGGACCGCAGGTGCGGAAATCGCTGGGCGGTTATATCAGATTTGAGGGCTTAAATTTCATAACTTCAAGAATCAATTGGAGCTCGTGTGTGGGCGATTTTTGGAGTGAGTTTTAAGGATAAGCTTCATAGGTAACGATTCCTAACCCTATTCCCTTTGTATATCATTAATCTATGGCCATTTCTTCCATGTAATTAAGGGATTTAGGTGAAAAATCATGAAAATGGGAAAAAGTTTCCCTAATTAGAAAATCCGAGAATTTAATAGGATTTTTTCGTCGGTTTTTGATGATTCTTGTTTAAGTGAGTTCGTGAGTGAATGGGTGTTCTAAATTTATAAATTTCACTCGATTCTGAGACATGGGCCTGGGGGACTTTTTGAGAAAGTTTCCTAAATACGCGTATTAGCCTCGAAATTTTTAGCTATTTTGATTCCTTGGAGTGATATTTACATTATGCAATCGAATTGAATAGATTTGGGCCATTCGGAGTCGGATACTCGTGGCAAAAGCGTGGTTTCGAGTTGAGTAGCGCAGCCGAGGTAAGTGGCTTGCCTAACTCTGTGTTGGGGACTTCCTCTAGGCTGTTTTTAATACTGTTTATGTTGATTGGGCGCTGTCTGCGTGAGGTGACGAGTACGTACACGGGCAATTGTTGCAAAACTCCATTTTTCCTCCATGACTTTAATCATTTCACTCCTATTCACTGATTCATGTATCGACTATATAGTTTAGATTAGGGAATATCATGCCTAACTGTTTTACTTGAATTTTTCTTAGTTATTACCACACGTACCATGCTTAGGTAGTTTTATCCATGTTTTCTTGTGATTTTCCTGAACTATTTTAAATAAAAATTGTATCATGTATTTGTACTGTATTGCATATTCAAATTGGGACTACGAATGAGATTCCAGGAGCTCCCCTGTACTGCATTGCATATTTAAATTGGGACTACGAACGAGATTCCAGGAGCTTTCCCCCTGTACTCCATAGCACATTTAAATTGGGACTACAGATGAAATTCTGGGAGCTTTCCCCTGTACTACATAGCATATTTAAATTGGGACTACGGACGAGCTTCCGGGAGCTTTCCCCTTTACGGCATTGCTTACTTATTACTGTGATATATGTTGTACTGAGCCGAGGGCTACCTGTCATTATTTCCTTTTTTCTCATTGTTTCTACTGATTTGCCTCAGCTTATTATATCTCTCTGTTCAAAATTTTAAATTGTTTTTACTGTAGAAATCCAGTAGAGCCTTAACCTGACCTCGTCACTACTTGACTGGGGTTAGGCTTGGCACTTACTGGGTACCAATTTGTGGTGTACTCATGCCCTTTCTTGCACATGTTTTTCGTGTGCAGATCTAGGTACCAGTGCTCAGTATCGTGGTTAGGGGTCCGAGCAGTAGCTTTAAGGAGACCGAAAGGTAATTCTGCCGCGTCCGCAGAGTCCTTCGAGTCAGCTTCCACTCCAGATTTAGATAGATTTCCTTGTAAATTCTATCTCATTATATAGAGCTGTTTTGAGACAGAGCTTGTGACTAAAGTGATATTCCAAATTTTTGGAAAAGTTGTAGTTTGAACGCGCCAAGTGGCGATGTTTCATTGTAGACTCACTTATTTCGTCTTTATTTCTATTGCTTAATTTAGTATGTGTTTTTCCGCAATTAGGTTTGCCTAGTCGTAGAGACTAGGTACCGTCACGATGACTTTCGGTGGGTAAATCGGGTCGTTACATAATCTAAACTACATAGTCGATACAGGAATCAGTGAAATAGGAGTGAAACGATTTAAGTCATGGAGGAAAATGGAGTTTTTACCACAATGGCCTATTTACGTACTCATCACCCCACGCACACGGCGCCAAATCAATATAAACAGTATTAAAACAGCCTAGGGGAAGTCCCCAACACAGAGTTAGGCAAGCCACTTACCTCGACTACGATACTCAACTCGAAATCACGCTCTTGGCACGAGTATCCGACTCTGAATGGCCCAAATCAATTCAATTCGATTGCATAATGTAAATATTACTCTAAGGAATCAAAATAGCTAATAAGTTTGAGGCTAATACGTAAATTTAGGAAATATCACCCAAAAAGTCCCCCGGGCCCACGTCTTGAAATCGAGTGAAAGTTACAAATTTTGAACACCCATTCACTCACGAACTCTCAAACAAGAATCATCGGAAACCGACGACAAAATCCTATTACATTCTCGGATTTTCTAATTAGGGAAACTTTTTCCTATTTGCATGATTTGTCACCTAAATCCCTTAGTTGCATAGAAGAAATGGCCATAGATTAATGATATACAAAGGGAATAGGGTTAGGAATCGTTACCTGTGAAGCTTATCCTCAAAACTCACTCCAAATCGCCCACACCCGAGCTCAGATTGATTTTTGAAGATATGAAATTCAAGCCCTTGAATATGATATAACTGCCCATCGATTTCAAGTGTGGTCCCGCACCTGCGAAAATTCCATCGAAGGTGCGAAAACCCACTAAAAGGCCTGGGACCGCACCTGCGGTCAATTGGCCGCATTTGCGGAAAACTAACCTCACCTATGAAGACTAGGTGACTTTGCCAAGTCTGCACCTACGAGCCCCTCGCCCGCACATACGTGTCCGCACCTGTGGAAGGTCCATCGCAGGTGCGAGACACCAGAACCAGCAATGGTTCAGTTGTTCTTCCTAGTTCTAAATTCACCCGTTGAGCATCCGAAACATCGCCGAGGCCCCCGGGACCTCAACCAAACTTACCAAACAGTCCTAATACCTTATCCAAACTTAGTCGAGCCTCCAAAACTCATCACATAACCCAAAAATCACCAATTATACATGGATTCAAGCCTAAGAACTTATGAAATTTCCAAAATCTACAACTGATGCTGAAACACATCAAAACTAGTCCAAATGACCTCAAATTTTACACACAGGTCCCAAATGATACAACGAACCTACAGCCACTCTCGGAATTCCATTCCGAGCCCGATATCATAATTTCACCTATCGGCCGAAATCACCGAAATTCTAACTTTCGACAATTCAAGCCTAAATCTACTACAGACCTCGAAGCACACTCTGGACATGCTCCAAACTCTGAAGTCACCCAGCAGAGCTAGCGGAGTCGCCGAAATCCCAGGGGGATCTCCCGGAATACATCCGTAGTCCCAATTTAAATATGAAGTGCAGGGGTATCTCCCATAATACGTCCTTAGTCCAAATTTAAATATGCAGTGCAACAAAAAAGGAAAACAATTGTAGCACGATAGAAAACTTGTACATTACCACATCAAATACAAAGCAACCATGACTACAATACAAAGTACGACAAATAAATCAATACAAGAACTTCAATTTACAAAGAAACAGTAGAACATAGTTCACAAGGAATAATCACGGTAAAGAATGGTAAGTGTAAAGAGAACAGCTTGACCAGGGAAAAACAAGACAAAGCAACAAATCCACAAAATTCAAGTCAACAATAAGAAGCCAACACAAGTCAAATAATTCCAATTGAGAACAAGTCGACTAAGATATAAGCTATCTAAACCCCTTATGAGGTTGAGAAATTATGAGAGATATTCAACAATTCAATTAAGGGTAAGCAGCAAAAGATACTCGTAACTCCAATTAAGGCTAAACAATTATAGGATGAGGCACTAATAATTTCAATTAATTATAGGTAGTTTATGAAAATATAGCATGACGATAGAAGAGGTAAAACTTTTTGTTAAGTCAAATCAGGGTCAAGTAGGCGGTAAAGATAAATCCTAAAGCAATTATCTCTAATCAAAGCATGCAGAGGTGAAATTGGCAAATAAGAACTCAAGGGTATCATGAACAACTTCATACATGGTGAATATAAGGACCTAAGAACCCTAAAAGGCCAACCTTCTACAAATAAGTCCTAGCACACATTCGCCACTGTTGATACCCAATTTTTCCCTCTGTTATTTTCAAAATGCATATATATCTCTGATACAATGCATGAGTATCAATTAATATTTTTCCATAATTTTTGCATTTTAAAGGATTTTTAATTAATTTATCACAATAGCTTTATTATATAAATAATTACTAATTGCATCACAAATGGTTTTATGATAATTTTAATGCTTAATTTTATTATTTATATTTATATTATGCTTTAATTATTTCTTGAATAGCCATATTTACATTCCTTAGGTTATAATTGCAATAACTTTGCAACAATATCCCATATGGGCATAATTACTTTATTTTACAAGAAAATGACCTTTTATATTTTTATAATATTAAGTAATTGTCTTAAATCATTTTTATGCATAAATATCAATTTTTATCATTTATTAGCTATTTTTATGAATTATTTTCAAATTAATTGGATATTTAACAACAAATAGCTTCTTTTAATTTCGGACCTTAGCCCAATTACTACCCCAACCCAATAAAATCAACCCAATACCCATAACCCATTTTATAACCTGCCCGACACCCCAGATTCAATCCTAACTGTTGATCACAAAAGACCAACGGTCCAGAAACCTTCCATTTTTAATTACCCAACAACCCCCAACCTTGATCATTTTCCAAGTTCTGCCGCCCCTGAATCCTTTTTCCCTCTCTTCTCTCTCACCCTTCTCCCTAACCCTTGCCCAGCGTCACCTGAACCCCCTTCAATTCATGAGTTTTCCCTTCGATTTTAGGCCGCACCTGGCCTCCTTTCGTTAATGGTGTTATGATTTTTGTGTTATTTGAGGGATTCTCAAAGAGATTCCACACAGACTCGGTCCAAATCCTTTATTTTCTCAATGAATTTTCATGTGTTCATCTATATGTTTGTGAGTACTGTTATCTTCATGTTTATGACTTTTCAAATCTCTGGTTCAAACCTGATTTTTCTTACCTCTGTTTATTTTTAAAACCCTAGTCACTTTCTACTCGAGTCTGTTCAGATTTTTATAGATCTGAGATGATTTTGAGTTTATCTATTTAAGATCTTCTATTTTTCTTATTAGTGTTAATTGATTTTCATTTTTCCCTAAAAGAGGGTTTCATCTTTTAAGTTTCTGCAAAATACTTCTAAAATATTAAAGCATTTAACTCCGGTTCTCTTTATTTGTTCAACTGGTTTTCATGTCTATGTTTTAATCCCTAAGGTTTCTAATTATTCCACTGTTTGTTCTAATATTTGTCCGTTATTCTTTGGCTCTGTCAATTAAAAGGGATTAATTGATTTTTATTTGCCTAATTAGGGTTTGGAATTCTGTTTTCTTTTAAAACTGATATCTCTTTGACGATTTTACTTATTCTTTCCTTATTTGTGACTCATAATTGGTACTGCCTTCCTTAATTATGCTACTGGCATAATTTCTGGGTATTGATTATTTTGACCGACCTATAAATGGTCTTTAGTCTTATTGCTTACCTTATTTAGCTTCAATCCTGTCTGCTAACTGATTTCGTATGAGATTCTCCTTTATTTAAGGCATATTTCCTAGATTCTTTCTTATTAATTGATTGTGTTTATCCCTAACTGATTGGTTAATTGATTTGCATACTTTATTTATGTACCGTTAATTTTTCTTGCCTTATTTGTTTACTCTGTTGAATGCTATATAAACCATGCACCACTCTAATATTCAAAAACACATAAAAACACCTACACACACGATTGTGCTTACAAGCACACACTGAGACACAAACTCACTTACACACTTACACGCACACCACTTGAGTTCTTTTTGTTGCTTCGATTTGCTGCACTGTCTAGCCGGCTGAAAGCCAAGGCTAGACTCTTGGATTCCAATTGCCTTCACCTTCCTGTTTGCTATTCTCCTTAACGGGTATGCCTCAATTTCTGTTATCATGTTCTATTCTCTATGCTATGTAGCCAGTTTACTATAGACATCAACATGCTTCTATTTTGATATTTGTTTCCTGGCCATCTCTTTCTCAACTACTATGCCTTGGTTCTTATTCCCTGTGACTTATATGATTAGCTTAATTTGAACCTTGATATGTCCAGTTTATTATATGTTTCCAGTTTACTTTCTAACTAGTACGCTTTAGTCTTTGTTACCTCTTTGTTCCCCATGTATGTGTGGTTAGTGCTTCAAATTCCAACATGTTTCTGCCAGACATATACTTCATGTTCTGTTTCTCTTTTTTTAGTAGCTATGTCTTAGTTCATGTTATCTTGTTCTACTTATAACTTCAGTATGTTTCTCTGCTTAATACATGTCTATATGATTCCACCTAGTAATAATTAATAAACTAAGTAAACTTCAGCAATGTGAAACCTTGTTTGATTCAATTGTGACCCTGTTTAGTTCTATCTATAATTTAAGTGTTCCTGCTCTTGTTGTGATTGTTTAATTACTGGTACCCATGTCTGAACCAATCTGCTGAATATGGTTCTGTTCTGTTTTTATTCTTGTATCTTATTTCTATTCACTTCTGAAAATCAAACTGCTTTTCTAAAATTATCCCCTACCCTTATATACTATTTTCAAACTTCTACTCTTAGTTATCTAGGGTCCTACCACCCCTAGTGTGTGCACTTCTTAGGGTCCATGAGGCTCCTCCGAACTCTGACACACTGGGGATGGTCTTCTAATCATTCACAACTATTTCTTTGAGAAAGGTTCTGGTGTGAACATTGCCCGGGGTCCTTGAGGCCCTTAGGAACTTTGACACACCAGAAGCCCATTTGTGTATTATGGATGGACTACATGTACTTTAGACTTTCTTGCTTGAAGGCCTGGCTTCCGTGTTGATGTTGAGCCTGCTAAGGCTCCCTGTAGTGTAATGGATATCTTTATGTAATTCATTCATATTAGTCTATAATAATGTAATAATCCTTGTAAAAATATATATGGGGTTATTAGTAAAAGCTGGGGAAGGATTGTTATATATCTGTCACGACCCCGAATCCTAAGCCAGCTGTGATGACGTCTATCATGGAACTAGGCTAGCCAATCATTACAGACTTTCATAATATTTCATAATTTCCCAAAACTAGCAGATTTTAAAAAGCAAAATGAGATAAACAATTTATACACTACCCCAAAACCTGCAGTCAACTGTCATGAGCATCTAGGACTATAAATACAATGTACAATAAGGTGACTTGCTACAACAAAGCCTGAAGTACAAAAGACAAAAACTATGAACTGAGGAAAGAAAAGGAGTTGAGTTGGGGACGCTGAGCAGCTACCTCGATCCTCGAACAACTCCAAGCACGTCCGAAAATCAACTAGTGAGATGGTCCGGAACCTGGATCTTCACGCAGAGGTGCAGGGAGTAACGTGAGTACGCCAACTCAGTAAGTAATCAAAGTAACTAAAATCTTGAGTGTAATGAAGAGCATTTATAAATCATGTAAATCCATATAATAAGTAACTTTGGAAATAAGTAAATCAAGTCAGGAATCTACATTTTCTAATATTTCATAAAACTGCAGTTTCCATTTAAAATCTCGTATAAAAACATTTGTCTACTATTTCATCAGAGGCTTAGTGTAAAGAATAGTGAAAATAGTAGTTTAATAAAAATATAGGCCCCTCGGGCACAGTATCACTCACAATAAAGCCTCTCAGTCACTCATGACTCCACTATCAGAATCGCATGCTCTCACTTAAACACTGGTACTCAGCAAGTACAATGAATACACACAACTGCTATAGCGGGCCGCCCGTTCCAATACATATATATTGATGCGGCGTGAAGCCCGATCCATATAACATACGCTATGGTGTGCAGCCCAATCCATATAATTGTCGACTGCGCCCACTGAGGGTGTACAGATTCTGGAGGGGCTCCTAGAGCCCAAGCTCTATATTGTTGCGGCGTGCAGCCCGATCCAATATATGTATTGCTTCAGCGTGCAACCCGATCCATATATAACATATATATTGCTCTGGCGTGCAGCCCGATACATACATAATATATATATATTGTTGTGGCGTGCAGCCCGATCCATAATTATCCTCACATACTCGGATCTCGGCCTCACTCAGTCATCCTCACAAGCCACTCAGGTAATTCATCTCAACTCACGGGACTCAGCCCAAAATACTTCTCTAAGTTTCAAACCCGTGTGGTAACAGTGAAAATAACTTCAAATGGAAAACATGACTGAGTTCACAATTGTTCTATCAGGACAGTGAAAGAGTAGCGTAAAAGTACCTCTGAGGGTCTAAACAGGTCGTCACAAGGCCCCAAACATGGCTCACAACAAGTATAAATTTCTAAAATACAGGATATCGTAAGGTTTCAAATCGAATACGCAGCTTAATAGTCGCTACGGGACAGACCAAGTCACAATCCCTATTGGTGCACGCCCACACCCTCGTCACCTAGCATGTGCGTCACCTCATTTACCAAAACAGTATAAAATACCGGGGTTTCATACCCTCAGGTTTAGAGTTACAATCGTTACTTACCTCAAAACAGCCCAAAATCTACTTCGTGATTCTTTTGCCCCTAGAATTGGCTCCTAAACTCTCCGAGCCTATCACAAATCAGATTAACAACATCAAAATATGCTAGGGAGATGAACCCCAATCAAAAAATATCAAAATTAAGCACAATTCCCGAAATTGGCCAACCCCGAGCCCCGGGCCAACGTCTCAGAATTATATAAAATTTACATCACAAAAATCCACATCCTCCCACGATTCTATACATACCAAGAACACAAAAATCGGACCATAATTGCCCACTCAAATCATCAAAAGAAATTTCCAATTCCCATGCACCTAATCTCCCCAATTTTGGGTTTAAATCCAACTAATTTCAAGTTTAATTACTTAGAAAACAACATAGAATCGAGTTATGAAGTCAAAAATCTTACCTCCAAGTGGTTCCCTTTGATTTATTCTTCAAACCCTCTCAAAGAGCTCCAAACACGCTCAACAATGGAGGAAACTAGACTAAAATTCGTAAGAAAGGGCTATTTAAAACATTCTGCCCAGCACTAAATATTCCTTCAGTGCGGTCACGTCTCCAGCCACACGTTCGCGATGCACAGTCCAAAACCCACTCTATGAGTTCGCATACAAACACACGCGTTTGCATAGCTCAAACATCCATCTCTCTCACGCGCCTCGGAACACATATGCGATTGCAATGCACCTCACGCGACCGCACTGCTCTGGCTGCCTAACCTATGCGATCGCAAACCTTATTACGCGGTCGCATAGAACAAATCTTCCTGTCTCAATATTTACTCTATGCGATCGCAGATGAACTCACGTGATTGCAATGTACAAACCACTGCTGCTAAAACACCAGAAAACCAGCAATCTCCCAAAGACCAAAAGTGCCCGTTTGAGCATTCGAAATACACCTGAGGACCCCGAGACCTCAACCAAACTTACCAACATATCCCATAACATCATTCAAACTTGGTCGAGCCTTCGAAACACCAAAAACAATGCAAAAACACCAAAATCACATAAAATTCAAGCCTATGAACTTTGAAACTTCTAAATTTCGCCAATGATGCCGAAACCAACCAAAAAACATCTGATTGACCTGAAAATTTGCACAGATATCCAAAATGATATTAAAAACCTGCTCCAACTTTCGAAATTCCATTCCGATCCCGATAGCCTATTTTTCCCTACCGACCGGAAATCGCCAAAAACTAACTTTTTCCAATTCAAGCCTAATTCTACACCGGACATCAAAACTTTATTCCAAGCACACTCTTAAGTCCCAAATAACCTAACGAAGCTATCCAAGCCATAAAATCTCCATTCTGAGGTTGTGTACAAATAAATCAAGTCCCAGTTGACTTTTTCAACTATTAAGCTAATTTAAGAGACTAAGTGTCTATGTTCTCACCACGACCACTCTGAACCCAAACCAACCGACCCAATATAACATAAGTAGGCTAAGAAACATATGATAAAGCAGAAACTAGGAAAACAGGGCTAATCTCACGGAACGACCGGCCAGCTTGTTACATCCTCTCCCTCTTAAACAAATGTTCATCCTCGAACGGGTCTAGAAACATACCTGGAGTCTCGAATAAGTGAGGATATCTTCTTTGCATCCCCCGCTCGGTCTCCCAGGTGACATCCTCCACCGGTTGTCTTCTCCACTGAAGTTATATCCTTAGACCTCAGCTTTCTGACCTGACGACCCAAAATAGCCACTGGCTCTACCTCATATGACATGTCCCCTTCGAGCTGAACCATGCTGAAGTCAAAAACATGGGACAAGTCACCAAAATTCTTCTGGAGCATCGAAACATGGAACACCGGATTAATACTCGATAAGCTGGGAGGCATGGCAAACCTATAAGCCACCTCCCCAATCCTCTGAAGCACATTAAATGTCCCAATGAACCGGGGACTCAGCTTTCCCCTCTTGCCGAACCTCATAACACCCTTCATGGGTGACACCTTCAGCAACACCTTCTCCCCAACCATGAAAGACACATATCGGACCTTCCGGTCCGCATAACTCTTTTTCCTAGACTGCGTTGTGCGAAGCCGCTCCTGAATCAACTACACCTTACCCAATGCATCATGAACCAAGTCTGTGCCTAATAGCCTAGCCTTACCCGGCTCAAACCAACCAACCGGAGATCTGCGCCTCCTACCATATAAAGCCTCATACGGAACCATCTGGATACTCGAATGATAACTATTATTATATGCAAACTCCGCGAGTGGCATAAACTGGTCCCATGAACCCCTAAAATCAATGACACAGGCACGCAATATATCCTCCAAAATCTGAATAGTACGCTCCGACTACCCATCGGTCTGAGGATGAAATGTTGTGCTCAACTCGATCTGAGTACCTAAATCCCTCTGCACGACCCTCCAAAACTGAGATGTGAAATGAGTACCTCTGTTAGAAATGATAGAAATTAGAACCCCATGCAATCAGACAATCTCCCTGATATAAATCTTAGCTAACCGCTCCGAAGAATAAGTAGTGCCGACAGGAATGAAGTGCGTGGACTTGGTCAGCCGATCCACAATAACCCATATAACATCAAACCTCCTCGAAGTCTGTGGGACCCCAACTACAAAGTCCATGGTGATCCGCTCCCACTTCCACTCCGGAATATCTAAGCTCTGAAGCAATCCACCTGGTCTTTTGTGCTAATACTTGACCTGATGACAGTTGAGACACCGAGCTACAAACTCAAAAATATCTCTCTTACTCTGCCTCCATCAGTAATGTTGTTTCAGATCCTTATATATCTTTGCGGCACCCGGATGGATGGAATACCGCGAACTATGGGCCTCAACTAGAATCAAATCTCGAAGTCCATCACATTGGGCACACAAATCTTGCCCTGCATCCTCATGATCCCATCATCACCAATAACCACATCCCTGGAATCACCGTGACGGACCATGTCCTGAAGAACGAACAGGTGTGGATCATCATACTAGCGTGCTCTAATCTGATCATAAAGAGAAGACCTGGAGGCTACACAAGAAAATACCCGCAGGGGCTCTGATAGATCCAATCTCACCAACTGACCCGCTAAAGCCTGAACATCAAGTGCTAATGGTCGCTCAACTACTGGAAGGTAGGCTAGACTCCCCAGACTCTCTACTCTGTGACTCAGGGCATCGGTCACTACATTGGCCTTCCCTGGATGATATAGAATAGTGAGGTCATAATCCTCGAGAAGCTCTAACCATCTCCTCTAAAGAAAATTCAGATCCTTCTACTTGTTGCAAACTACGATGATTAGTGAAAATCTCACAATGCACTCCATACAAATAATGACGCCAAATATTCAAGGCGTGGACAATAGCTGCTAGCTCAAGATCGTGCACTGGATAATTCTTCTCGTGCACCTTCAACTGTCTGGACGCGTAGGCAATCACCCTACCATCCTGCATCAAAACCGCTCCAAGGCCAACTCTTGAGGCATCACAGTAAACTGTATAAGAACCTGAACCGGTAGGCAAAACCAATACGGAGCTGTAGTCAAAGCTGACTTGAGCCTTTGAAAGCTCTCCTCACACTTCTCAGTCCACCTGAACTGAGCACCCTTCTGGGTTAGTTTGGTCATAGGTGCTGCAATAAATGAAAATCCCTTGACGAAACGGCGATAATACCCTGCCAAACTAAGGAAACTTCGAATCTCGGTAGCTGATGACGGCCTAGGCCAGCTCTGCACCGCCTCTATCTTCTTCGGATCAACATGAATACCCTCACTGGACACCACGTGCCCCAAGAATGCTACTGAATCAAGCCAGAACTCTGACTTCGAAAATTTTGCATACAATATCTTCTCCCTCAATGTCTGAAGCACAACTCTCAAATGCTGCTCATGATCCTCCCGAGATTAGGAAAACACTAAGATATCGTCAATAAACACGTGAAGAAAGAATCCAGATAATGCCGGAATACATTGTGTATCAAGTTCATAAAGGTTGCTGGGGCATTGGTCAACCCGAATGACATAACCAGAAACTCATAATGACCATATCTTGTCCTAAAAGCAGTCTTCGGAATGTCTGACCCCGAATCTTCAACTGATGATAGCCGGAACGCAAGTCAATCTTTGAAAATACCCTGGCACCCTGCAACTGATCAAACAAGTCATCCATACAAGGAAAGGGATAGAGGTTCTTCATCGTAACCCTGTTCAGTTGCCGATAAACAATACACATACGCATAGAACCATCCTTCTTCTTTAACAACAACACCGGTGCATCCCAAGGTGACACACTAGGCCGAATGAATCCCTTATCTAGGAGTTCCTGAAGCTGCTCCTTTATTTCCTTTAGCTCCGATTGTGCCATATGATAAGGTGGAATAGAAATAGGTTGGGTGCTTGGCACCGGGTCAATACCAAAATCAATGTCCCTTTCAGGTGGCATGCCTGGAAGGTCTTTAGGAAACACGTGTGAAAAGTAGCGGACCACAAGAACCGAATCAATAACGAGAGTCTGCCCAGTGACATCCCTCACAAAAGCCAGATACGATAATCACCCCTTTTCAACCATACGATGGGCCTTTAGTTAGGAAATCACCATACTAGGCACATAGTCAGAAGAACCTCTCCACTCAACCCTCGGACATCCTGGCACAACTAAGGTCACGGTCTTAGCGTGACAATCAAGAACATCATGACACGGAGATAATCAATCCATGCCCAATATCACATCAAAATCGATCATGGTGAGTAATAGTAGGTCCACTTGGTTCTCCAGACCCCCAATAGATATCACACACGACTAATACACACGGTCCACAACAATAGTATCACCCACCAGAATCAACACATGAACAGACGTAACTAAAGACTCACGGGGCATATCCAGAAAATGGGCAAAATATGATGAAACATAGGAATATGTAGAACCAGGGTTAAATAAAGCCAAAGCATCTCCGCGACAGACTGAGACAATACTTGTGATCACTGCATCGAAGGCCATAGCATCTTGCCTGGCTGGAAAGCATACATACGGGCCTGACCTCCACCTGCTCGACCTCTCTCTCTAGGGCCGCCTCTAGCTAACTGACTACCACCCCTGGTTGCCTGGGTGGGTGGTGAAATAACTAGAGCTAAAGTCGAAGGTTGGCTCCTTGAAGCTGGAGACGGGGACTCAAAGGAACCCTTGGCACCAGAATGACCACTACGAGAACCATGCATAGAGGAACCCTGAATTGATGGTGCTCGAGCTGCACTCTATGCTGGAAGGGCACCGAATGAAGAACGGCCTAGCGAAGAACTGCAGGGACCATTCCCCAAAGATGCACCACTATAGGCTGGCGGGACTGACTGAGGAGGCCTGAATGGACGGCCTCTACCATGCTGAAACTGCCCCCTAGAAAGAGCACCACTAGAACCACCTGATCCACGAGGCCTCTTGGCCTTCCTCTATTCTCGCTCCTGGCGGTGAACCGACTCAATATCTCGAGCAATCTCAACAACCTGCTCGAAGGTAGCACCTGATACTCTCTCCCGAGTCATGAAAAGGCAGAGCTGATAAGTGAGGCCATCCACGAACCTCCTAATACTCTCCCTATCGGTGGGGACCAACTCGGTGGCATGACAAGCCAATTTTGAAAATCGCATCTCATATTGCGTCACTGATAGCTCCCCTTGACGCAGCTGCTAAAAATGCCGGCGATCTTCCTCCCTGTTAGACTGGGGTACATACTTCTCTAAGAATATAGTGCATAATTGTTGCCAGGTGAGGAGTGCTGAACCAACAGGCCTACGCCTCTCAAAAGACTCCCACCAAGTGAAAGAAGCACCAGAAAACTGAAAAGTAGCAAACGAGACCTCACTGGTCTTTAGAATCCCAGCAGTACGCAGCATCCTCTAACACTTATCCAGAAAACCCTGGGCATCCTCACCCTCATCACCGCTGAATGTCAGAGCCTGAAGTCTACTAAATCTCTCCAGCCTACGTTGCTCATCATTTGGCATAGCTGGAACACGAAGTCCTGAACTGGAGCAACCGGTTGGGCTGGAACTGCCCCTGGTGTCTGATGGCCCTGAGTTACCTGCTCAAGTGTCCAGGCAACTGGAGTCTGACTTCCTCCCCCGGCCTGAGAAGTAGCGGCAACTGCCTGAGCAAGGGTGGTACACACAGTCAAGATCTGAGCCAAGGTCTCCTGAAGAACCGGAATAACAATAGGCACTGCTGGTGCCTAAGGGTTCTACAGCCTCCCGAAGATAAGTACAGACGTCTTCGTACCGATCCGCAAGACTCTACTAAACCTGCTCATGACCGTTGAGTCCTATGTAACCTAGGCTCTGATACCAACTTGTCATGATAAGCCAGCCGTGATGGCCCCTATCATGGAACTAGGCTAGCCAACCATTACAAACTATCATAATATTTCATAATTTCCCAAAACAAGTAGATTGCAAACAGCAAAATGAGATAAACAATTTATACACTACCCCAAAACCTAGAGTCAACTGTCATGAGCATCTAGGACTATAAATACAATGTACATTAAGGTAACTTGCTACTACAAAGTTTTAAGTACAAAAGACAAAAACTATGAACTGAGGAAAGGAAAGGAGGTGAGTTGGGGACACTGAGCAGCTACCTCAATCCTCGAACAACTCCAAACACGGCCGAAAATAAACTAATGAGATGGTCCGGTACCTGGATCTGCACGCAGAGGTTCAGGGAGTAACGTGAGTATACCAACTCAATAAGTAATCAAAGTAACTAAAAACTTGAGTGTAGTGACGAGGATTTATAAATCATGTAAATCCATATAATAAGTAACTGTGGAAATAAGTAAATCAAGTCAGGAATTTACATTTCCGAATATTTCATAAAACTACAATTTCCATTTAATCTCGTATAAAAACATTTTTCCAACATTATCATCAAATGATCAATGTAAAGAAGAGTGAAAACAGTAGTTGCATTAAAATATAGGCCCCTCGGGCACAGTATCACTCACAATAAAGCCTCTTAGTCACTCGTGACTCCACTATCATAATCTCATGCTCTCACTTAAACACTCGTACTTAGTAAGTACCATGAATACACACAACTGCTGCGGCGGGAAGCCCGATCCTATATATATATTGTTGTGGCGTGCAACCCGATCCATATAACATATGCTGCGGCGTGTAGCCCGATCCATATAATAGTCGACTACGCCCACTGAGGGTGTACAGACTTCAGAGGGGCTCCTATAGATTGCAAACAGCAAAATGAGATAAACAATTTATACACTACCCCAAAACCTAGAGTCAACTGTCATGAGCATCTAGGACTATAAATACAATGTACATTAAGGTAACTTGCTACTACAAAGTTTTAAGTACAAAAGACAAAAACTATGAACTGAGGAAAGGAAAGGAGGTGAGTTGGGGACACTGAGCAGCTACCTCAATCCTCGAACAACTCCAAACACGGCCGAAAATAAACTAATGAGATGGTCCGGTACCTGGATCTGCACGCAGAGGTTCAGGGAGTAACGTGAGTATACCAACTCAATAAGTAATCAAAGTAACTAAAAACTTGAGTGTAGTGACGAGGATTTATAAATCATGTAAATCCATATAATAAGTAACTGTGGAAATAAGTAAATCAAGTCAGGAATTTACATTTCCGAATATTTCATAAAACTACAATTTCCATTTAATCTCGTATAAAAACATTTTTCCAACATTATCATCAAATGATCAATGTAAAGAAGAGTGAAAACAGTAGTTGCATTAAAATATAGGCCCCTCGGGCACAGTATCACTCACAATAAAGCCTCTTAGTCACTCGTGACTCCACTATCATAATCTCATGCTCTCACTTAAACACTCGTACTTAGTAAGTACCATGAATACACACAACTGCTGCGGCGGGCAGCCCGATCCTATATATATATTGTTGTGGCGTGCAACCCGATCCATATAACATATGTTACGGCGTGTAGCCCGATCCATATAATAGTCGACTACGCCCACTGAGGGTGTACAGACTTCGGAGGGGCTCCTACAGCCCAAGCGCTATATTACTGCGGCGTGCAACCCGATCCAATATATGTATTGTGGCGGTGTACAACCCAATCCATATATAACATATATAATTCTGCGGCGTGCAGCTCGATCCATACATAATATATATACCGTTGCGGCGTGTAGCCCGATCCATAACTATCCTCACATACTCGTCTCTCGGCCTCACTCAGTCATCCTCACAAGCCACTCGGGTTATTCATCTCAAACGAGACTCAGCCCAAAATACCTCTCAGAGTTTCAAAACCATGTGATAACAGTGAAAATAACAGCAAGTGGAAAACATGACAGAGTTCACAATTGTTCTATCAGGACAGTGTAAGAATAGTGTAGAAGTACCTCTGAGAGTCTAAACAGGTCGGCACAAGGCCCCAAACATGACTCACAACCCACAAACAAGTATAAATTTCTAAAATATAGGATATCGTAAGGTTGCAAATCGAATACGCGGCTTAATAGTCTCTACGGGACGGACCAAGTCAGAATCCTTATCGGTGCACGCCCACACGCTCGTCACCTAGCATGTGCGTCACCTCATTTACTAAAACAGTATAAAACACCGGGGTTTCATACCCTCAGGTTTAGAGTTACAATCGTTACTTACCTCAAAATAGCCCAAAAGCTAGTCCGGGATGCTCTTGCCCCTCGAATTGGCTTCCAAACGCTCCGAGTCTATCACAAATCAGATCAACAACATCAAAATATGCTAGGGAGATGAACCCAATCAAAAACTATCAAAATTAGGCACAATTCCCGAAATTTGCCAACCCCGAGCCCCGAGCCCATGTCTCAGAATTCTATAAAATTTATATCACAAGAATCCTCGTCCTCCCACGATTCTATACATACCGAGAACACCAAAATCGGACCACAATTTCCCATCAAATCATCAAAAGAAATTTCAAATTCTCATGCACCTAACCTCCCCAATTTTGGGTTTAAATCCAACTAATTTCTGGTTTAATTACTTACAAAATAACATAAAATAGAGTTATGAAGTCAAAAATCTTACGTCCAAGTGATTCCCTTCGATTTACTCTTCAAACCCTGTCAAAGAGCTCCAAACCCGCTCAACAATGGAGGAAAATAGACTAAAATTCGTAAGAAAGGGCTATTTAAAACATTTTACCCAACACTAAATATTCCTTCAGCGCGATCGTGTCTCTAGCTCCGCGTTCGCGATGCACAGCCCAAAACCCACTATGTGCATTCACATACAAACACACGCGTTCGTATAGCTCAAACAGCCATCCCTCTCAAGCGCCTCGGAAAACCTATGTGATTGCAATGCACCTCACGCGACTGCACTGCTCTGGCTGCCTAACCTATGAGATCGCAAACCTTATTACGCGATCGCATAGAAAAAATCTGCCTGCGTCAATATTTACTCTATGCGATCGCAGATTAACTCACGCGATCGCAATGTACAAACCACTAATGCCTAATGTTTTCCCAGATTCAGAGTTTTTAACAGGATCAGTAGGCAAACTAATAGGAATCACTGCTCACTTTAATAAGGCTGACATATATTTTGTTTATGCTCATCCAGATATCCTGCTTATAGGATCTTAAATCATTAAAGATTGTTTGTTTGAATAGCGTGCATTTGTTTTATTTACTTGTGGAGGTTAACATGAGCCCCTATTTTCTCTTTATGTGACAGTCCTACTTGACTTCTGTTTGTCGCTTAGTTTTCTCATTTTAAGCAACATAGGAGAGTCTAGAACCACCTTAAATAGAGGTCCTAAACACCTCCGAGCCATAGGTAAGGGATAGGTGGTGCACGCATAAGGTACGCACTAGAAGCTATTAGAATGCTTAGGTTATAACTGAAAGATAGTAATTGGGTAGTAAAGGAGATGATGACATGTGCGCTAATGCTATGTGTAACACCCTACTTTGGGGAAAGTTACCAAGTATTTTATGGAAATGATCCTATAAACTAAAAAACGTAGGATGCTTTAATTCCTGTTTTAAAGTAAATATATATTTGTTTTAAATTGTTTAATTTTCCTTTAACAACTAATTCGCTTAATTGAGTTTTGCCGGGACCCACCGTTGTGGACCTCGAGGGGTGCCTAACACCTTCCCCTCAAGGTAATTTCGAGCCCTTGCCCAAATCTCTAGTGACCTAAACTAGTTTCATGAGTTATTTTCTTTAGGTTCCTTAACGCACCTTAATCTGTTAGGTGGCGACTCTTCAAATACCATACTCCATCCTAAAAGGAAGAGAGTTGTCCCAGAAATGTTGAAACCAGAATTCCATGAGGAAAAAGGGGGCTCGACAGCATGGCGACTCGCTGGGGATTTCCCTTAGGCTCTTACCATAACGAACTTGCTTTTTGTGAATTAGTCTTAAGCATGCTTTTTTCTGTTAATATGTGCGCACCCTTTCCCTTTCCCTTTCCCTTTCCCTTTTCTGTGAATTGAATTGCCTGTTTTCAAGCATTTATGATTTTCTACAGAAACTGACTTGTTTCCTTGTTTTCCTTTCTTAAACGTCTTTTAATTATTAAATATTGCATTTATCATTTTTTTCATGCAAAAACATGACAACGTGATATTTACTATTGCATAAATCATACTCAAAATCATATTCCACTCGTGCGTAATCAATCCTATAGCAACACTTGATAGGTGTTTGCGCTCTTTCTATATATCACCCTTTAAATTCGGAAAGGCTTATTTGCGGTAAAACTAGTCGATCGGCGCTACAGTCGACGGTTTCGTACCTTTCCCCCTCAAGTTGTCCGCTTGAGGGTTGGTGTCTAGGCCTCTATAGAAACCTTACTCTGATTTATTGTACAAGCATCTGAATAGTATGCTCCGACTGCCCGTCGGTCTGAGGATGAAACGCTGTGCTCAACTTGATATGAGTACCTAACTCCCTCTGCACGGCCCTCCAAAACTGAGATGTGAATTGAGTACCTCTGTCAGAAATGATAGAAACTGGAACCCCATGCAATCGTACAATCTCCCTGATATAAATCTTAGCTAACCGCTCCGAAGAATAAGTAATGCCGACAGGAATGAAGTGCGCGGACTTGGTCAGCCGATCCACAATAACCTATATAGCATCAAACCTCCTCGAAGTCTATGGGAGCCCAACTACAAAGTCCATGGTGATCCGCTCCCACTTCCACTCCGGAATATCTAATCTCAGAAGCAATCCACCTGGTCTTTTGTACTCATACTTGACCTGCTGACAGTTGAGACACCGAGCTACAAACTCGAGAATATTCTCTTCATCTGCCTCCATCAATAATGTTGTCTCAAAACCTGATATATCTTTAAGGCACCCAGATGGATGGAATACCGCGAACTATGAGCCTCAGCTAATCAAATCTCGAAGTCCATCCACATTGGGCACACAAATTCGGCCCTGCATCCTCATGACCCCATCATCACCAATAACCACATCCCTGGAATCACCGCGACGGACCCTGTCCGAAAGAATGAACAAGTGTGGATCGTCATACTGGCGTGCTTTAATCTGATCATAAAGAGAAGACCTGGAGGCTATACAAGCCAATAACCGTAGGGGCTCTGATAGATCCAATCTCACCAACTGACCCGCTAAATCCTGAACATCAAGTGCTAATGGTTGCTCTACTACTGGAAGGTAGGCTAGACTCCCCAAACTCTCTGCTCTGTGACTCAGGGCATCAGCCACTACATTGGCCTTCCCCGGATGATATAGAATAGTGAGGTCATAATCCTTGAGAAGCTCCAACCATCTCCTCTGATGCAAATTCAGATCCTTTTGCTTGCTGCAAACTACAATGATTAGTGAAAATCTCACAATGCACTCCATACAAATAATGACGCCAAATCTTCAAGGCGTGAATAATAGCTGCTAGCTCAAGATCGTGCACTGGATAATTCTTCTCGTGCACCTTCAAATGTCTGTACGTGTAGGCAATCACCCTACCATCCTGCATCAAAACCGCTCCAAGGCCAACTCTCGAGCCATCACAGTAAACTGTATAAGAACCTGAACCGGTAGGCAAAACCAATACGGAGCTGTAGTCAAAGCTGACTTGAGCCTCTGAAAGCTCTCCTCATACTCCTCAGTCCACCTGAACTGAGCTTCTGGGTCAGTTTGTTCACAGGTGCTGCAATAGATGAAAATCCCTCGACGAAACAGCGATAGTACCCTGCCAAACTAAGGAAACTGCGAATCTCGGCAGCTGATGACGGCCTAGGCCAGCTCTGCACCGCCTCTATCTTCTTCGGATCAACCTGAATACCCTCACTGGACACCATGTTCCCCAAGAACGCTACTGAATCAAGCCAGAACTCTGACTTCGAAAAATTTGCATACAATCTCTTCTCCCTCAATATCTGAAGCACAACTCTAAAATGTTGCTCATGATCCTCCCGAGATTAGGAAAACACCAAGATATTGTCAATAAACACGATGACGAAAGAATCAATATAAGGCCGGAATACACTGTGTATCAAGTTCATAAAGGTTGTTGGGGCATTGGTCAGCCCGAATGACATAACCAGAAACTCATAATGACCATATCTTGTCCTAAAAGCAGTCTTCGGAATGTCTGGTCCCCGAATCTTCAACTGATGATAGGCGGAACGCAAGTCAATCTTGGAAAATACCCTAGCACCCTGCAACTAATCAAACAAGTCATCTATACAAGGCAAGGGATAGCGGTTCTTCACTGTAACCTTGTTCAGTTGCCGATAATCAATACAAATACACATAGAACCATCCTTCTTCTTTACAAACAACACTGGTGCACCCCAAGGTGACACACTAGGCCGAATGAACCCTTATCTAGGAGTTCCTGAAGCTGCTCCTTTATTTCCTTTAGCTCCGCTTGTGCCATACGATAAGGTGGAATAGAAATAGGCTGGGTGCCTGGCACCAGGTCAATACCAAAATCAATGTCCCTGTCAGGTGGCATGCCTGGAAGGTCTGCAGGAAACACGTGTGAAATGTCACGAACCACAGGAACCGAATTAATAGTGGGAGTCTCCCCACCGACATCCCTCACAAAAGCTAGATACGATAAACACCCCTTTTCAACCATACGCTGGGCCTTTAGATAGGAAATCACCCTACTAGACACATAGTCAGAAGAAACTCTCCACTCAACCCTCGGAGATCCTGGCACAGCTAAGGTCACGGTCTTAGCGTGACAATCAAGAACAGCATGACACGGAGATAACCAATCCATGCCCAATATCACATCAAAATTGACCATGCTGAGTAATAGTAGGTCCACTCGGTTCTCCAGACCCCCAATATATATCACACACGACTGATACACACGGTCCACAACAATAGTATCACCCACCGAAATCAACACATGAACAGACGTAACTAAAGACTCACGGGGCATATCCAGAAATTGGGCAAAATATGATGAAACATAGGAATATGTAGAACCAGGGTCAAATAAATCCAAAGCATTTCGGCGACAGACTAAAACAATACTTGCGATCACTGCATCGAAGGCCATAGCATCTGGCCTGGCTGGAAACGCATACATACGGGCCTGACCTCCACCTGCTCGACCTCCCCCTCTAGGGCGGCCTCTAGCTGACTGACTACCACCCCTGGGTGCCTGGGTGGGTGGTGAAATAAGTAGAGTTGAAGTCGAAGATTGGTTCCCCAGCTGAGATGGGCCTCCAAGATGATGAGTGCACTGCCTCCTCATATGCCCGAACTCTCCACACTCATAACAACTTCCTGGAGCTAGAGACGGGGACTGAAAGGAACCCCTGGCACCAGAATGACCACTAGGAGAACCATGCATAGAGGAACCCTGAACTGATGGTGCTCGAGCTACATTCTGTGCTGGAAGGGCACTGAATGAAGAACGGCTTGGCTGAGAACTGCAGGGACCATGCCCCAAATATGCACCACTATAGGTTGGGCAGACTGACTGAGGAGGCCTGAATGCTAAAACTGCCCCTGGAAAGAGCACCACTAGAATAACCTGATCCACGAGGTCTCTTGGCCTCCCTCTCTTCCCGCTCCTGGTAGTGAACCGACTAGATATCTCGAGCAATATCAACAACCTACTTGAAGGTAGCACTTAATACTCTTTCCCAAGTCATGAATAGGCAGAGCTGATAAGTGAGGCCATCCACGAACCTCTTAATCCTCTCCCAATCGGTGGGGACCAACTCGGTGGCATGACAAGCCAACTAAGAAAACCGCATCTCATACTGTGTCACTAACAGCTCCCCCTGATGCAGCTGCTCAAAATGCTGGCGCTGCTCCTCCCTGTGAGACTGGGATACATATTTCTCCAAGAAGATAGTGCATAATTGCTGCCATGTGAGGAGTGCTGAACCAACAGGCCTACGCCTCTCAAAAGACTCCCAACAAGTGAAAGCAGCACCAGCAAACTGAAAAGTAGCAAACGAGACCCACTGGTCTCTAGAATCCCAGCAGTACGCAACATCCTCTGACACTTATACAGAAAACCCTGGGCATCCTCACCCTAAGCACCGCTGAATGTCGGAGGCTGAAGTCTACTAAATCTCTCCACCTTATGATGCTCATCATCTGGCATAGCTAGAACCACAAAGTCCTGAACTGGAGCAACCGGCTGGGCTGGAACCGCCCCTTGTGTTTGATGGCCCAGAGTAACCTGCTCAAGTGTCCAGGCAACTGGAGTCTGACTTTCTCCCCCCGCCTGAGAAGTAGCGTCAACTGCCTGAGCAAGGGTGGTACACACAGTCAAGATCTGAGCCAAGGTCTCCTGAAGACCCGGAATAACAATAGGCATTGCTGGTGCCTGAGCCGGTCCCACTAGAGCATCTGCGGCGGGAACCTGATCCTGAATGGTAGGGGGATCAACCGGTACTGCCCTGACTGCTACACGGGCTTGCCCCTACCCCTACCACGGCCTTGACGCGGCCTCGACCTCTCGCTGATCTAGCTGGTGGCTGATCACCCTGATCAGTAGCACGAGTCCTCACCATCTATGAGAGAATGAAACAACAGAAGTTTAGATTTCCAAAATCAACAAAATGGCACGACAGAATTCAAGAAAAATGAGATTGTTATTAAGGGTTCTGTAGCCTCCCGAAGATAAGTACAGACGTCTCCGCACCGATCCGCAAGACTCTACTAAACCTGCTCATGACCGTTGAGTCCTATGTAACCTAGGCTCTGATACCAACTTGTCACGACCCCGAATCCTAAGCCAGCCGTGATGGCCCCTATCATGGAACTAGGCTTGCCAACCATTACAGACTATCATAATATTTCATAATTTCCCAAAACAAGTAGATTTTAAACAGCAAAATGAGATAAACACTTTATACACTACCCCAAAACCTGGAGTCAACTGTCATGAGCATCTAGGACTATAAATACAATGTACATTAAGGTAACTTGCTAATACAAAGTCTGAAGTACAAAAGACAAAAACTATGATTTGAGGAAAGTAAATGAGGTGAGCTGGGAACACTAAGCAGCTACCTCGATCCTCGAACAACTCCAAACACGTCCTAAAATCAACTAGTGAGATGGTCCGGTACCTGGATCTGCACGCAGAGGTGCAGGGAGTAACGTGAGTACGCCAACTCAGTAAGTAATCAAAGTAACTAAAAACTTGAGTGTAGTGACGAGCATTTATAAATCATGTAAATCCATATAATAAGTAACTCTGGAAATAAGTAAATCAAGTCAGGAATTTACATTTCCGAATATTTCATAAAACTGCAGTTTCCATTTAATCTCGTTTAAAAATATTTGTCCAACATTATCATCAAATGCTCAGTGTAAAGAAGAGTGAAAACAGTAGTTTCATAAAAATATAGGCCCCTCGGGCACAGTATCACTCACAATAAAGCCTTTCAGTCATTCGTGACTCCACTATCAGAATCTTATGCTCTCACTTAAACACTCGTACTCAGTAAGTACCATGAATACACACAAGTGCTACAGTAGGCAGCCCGATCCTATATATATACAGACTCCGGAGGGGCTCCTACAGCCCAAGCGATATATTGCTGCGGCGTGCAGCCCGATCCAATATATGTATTGTTGCGGCGTGCAACCCGATCCATATATAACATATATATTGCTGCGACGTGCAGCCCGATCGATACATAATATATATACCGCTGCGGTGTGCAGCCCGATCCATAACTATCCTCACATACTCGGCTCTCGGCCTCACTCAGTCATCCTCACAAGCCACTCGGGTAATTCATCTCAACTCACGGGACTCAACCTAAAATACCTCCCAGAGTTTCAAAATCGTGTGATAATAGTGAAAATAACAACAAGTGGGAAACATGACTGAGTTCACAATTGTTCTATCAGGACAGTGTAAGAATAGTGTAGAAGTACCTCTGAGGGTCTAAACAGGTCGGCACAAGGCCCCAAACATGACTCACAACCCATAAACAAGTATAAATTTCTAAAATATAGGATATCGTAAGGTTGCAAATTGAATACGCGGCTTAATAGTCGCTACAGGACGGACCAAGTCAAAATCCCTATCGGTGCACGCCCACACGCTTGTCACCTAGCATGTGCATCACCTCATTTACTAAAACAGTATAAAACACCGGGGTTTCATACCCTTAGGTTTAGAGTTACAATCGTTACTTACCTCAAAATAGCCCAAAAGCTACTCCGCGATGCTCTTTCCCCTGGAATTGGCTTCCAAACGCTCTGAGTCTATCACAAATCAGATCAACAACATCAAAATATGCTAGGGAGATGAACCCAATCGAAAACTATCAAAATTAGGCACAATTCCCGAATTGGCCAACCTCGAGCCCCGAGCCCATGTCTCGGAATTCTATAAAATTTACATCACAAGAATCCTCATCCTCCCACGATTCTATACATACCGAGAACACCAAAATCGGACCACAATTGCCCACTCAAATCATCAAAAGAAATTTCCAATTCTCATGCACCTAACCTCCCCAATTTTGGGTTTAAATCCAACTAATTTCCGGTTTAATTACTTACAAAAGAACATAGAATTGAGTTATGAATTCAAAAATCTTACCTCCAAGTGATTCCCTTCGATTTCCTCTTCAAACCCTCTCAAAGAGCTCCAAACCCGCTCAACAATGGAGGAAAATAGACTAAAATTCGTAAGAAAGGGCTATTTAAAACATTCTACCCAGCACTAAATATTCCTTCAGCACGATCGCGTCTCTAGCTACGTGTTCGCGATGCACAGTCCAAAACCCACTCTATGCGCTCACATACAAACACATGTGTTCGTATAGCTCAAACAACCATCCCTTTCACGCGCCTCGTAAAACCTACGCGATTGCAATGCACCTCACGCGACCGCACTGCTCTGGCTCCCTGACCTATGCGATCGCAAACCTTATTACGCGATCGCATAGAACAAATCTGCCTGCCTCAATATTTACTCTACGCAATCACGGATGAAATCATGCGATCTCAATGTACAAACCACTGCCGCTAAAACACCAGAAAACCGGCAATCTCCCAAAAACCAAAAGTGCCCTTTTGAGCATCCGAAATACACTCGAGGCCCACGGGACCTCAACCAAACCTACCAACATATCCCATAACATCATTGAAACTTAGTTGAGCCTTCGAACCACCAAAAACAACACAAAAACACAAAAATCACATCAAATTCAAGCCTATGAACTTTGAAACTTCTAAATTTCGCTAATGATGCCGAAACCAACCAAAACACATCCGATTAACCTGAAAATTTGCACATATATCCAAAATGACATTATAAACCTACTCCAACTTCCGGAATCCATTTTGACCCCGATAGCCTATTTTCCCCTGCCAACCGGAAATCGCCAAAAACTAACTTTCCCCATTCAAGCCTAATTCTACACCGGACATCAAAAATTCATTCCGAGCATACTCCTAAGTCCTAAATAACCTAACGAAGCTATCTGAGCCATAAAATATCCATTCTGAGCTCATTTACCAATAAGTCAACTCCCAGTTGACTTTTTCAACTAATAAGCTAATTTAAGAGACTAAGTGTCTATGTTCTCACCACGACCACTCCGAACCCGAACCAACCGATCCAATACAACATAAATAGGCTAAGAAACATATGATAAAGTAGAAATGGGGAAAACGGGGCTAATCTCACGACCGGCCAGGTCGTTACAATATCTTTGTCAGGTTCGAGTAGAAATCATGCCTATAGGTTGTTGTAGTGATTCTTTATGTGAATACCATTATAAATCATGCACATAGGGTATTGTATCACCGTCTGAAATATGAAGATTCATACTTCGCATCCTAGAAATCCTGTTTATAGGTCGTTTATCAACTCTGCATCAAGAACCCATGTTTTTTGCATATTTTGAAATCTCAATGTGCATTAAAAATCATGTATATAAGATCTTCTTTGTGAATTATCGAACTTGTATGACATTCTGTTAACGTCTTTGCCCACTTAGATATAATGTCTATAGGAAATAAAATATAAAATCAGTTTTCTGTATTTAGATTTGCCTATAAAATATAAAAATCAGTTTTCTGGATATAGATATCATACCAATAGGAAGTAATACTTGTAATCAGTTCTCACGCTTAGAAATCATGCCTATAGGAGTTAACTAATTCTGCAAAAAATTAGAAAGCATGCTTATAGTATCTAAAGAAAATAAAAACATGTTTGTTAAAATCAGTAACTCGTTTATGATCTATGTTATAGGTCTATAATTAACAGTTGTAGATACCATGCCTATAGTATTTTGTTCCGGTTATCACTTAGGCAAACTTATAGGAATTCTGGGGCTAAAAAAATTGTGATTTATTACTGCTTGATATTTGCCCAGATTCAGAGTTTTTAACAGGATCAGTAGGCAAACTAATAGGAATCGCTGCTCACTTTAATAAGGCTGTTATATATTCTGTTTATGCTCATCCAGATATCCTGCTTATAGGATCTTAAATCATTAAAGATATTTTGTTTGAATAGCGTGCATTTGTTTTGTTTATTCTTCAAATCCCATACCCCATCCCAAAAGGAAGGGAGTTGTCCCAGAAATGTTGAAACCAGGACTCCGCGAGGAAAAAGGGGGCGCGACAGCATGGCGACTCGCTGGGGATTTCCCTTAGCCTCTTACCATAACGAACTTGCTTTTTGTGAATTAGTCTTAAGCATGTTTTTTTTCTGTTAATATGTATGCACCCTTTCCCTTTCCCTTTCCCTTTCCCTTTTCTGTGAATTTAATTTCCTGTTTTCAAGCATTTATGATTTTCTACAGAAACTGACTTGTTTCCTTGTTTTCCTTTCTTAAACGTCTTTCAATTATTAAATACTGCATTTATCATTTTTTTCGTGCAAAAATGTGACAACATGCTATTTACTATTGCATAAATCATACTCAAAATCATATTTCACTCGTGCGTAATCAATCCTATAGCAACGCTTGATGAGTGTTTGTGCTCTTTCTATATATCACCCTTTAAATTCGGAAAGGCTTATTTGCGGTAAAACTAGTCGATTGGCGCTGCAATCGATGGTTTCGTACCTTTCCCCCTCAAGTTGTCCGCTTGAGGGTACCAGTCTAGGCCTCTATAGAAACCTTACTCTGATTTATTGTACAAGCATCATGGTCAAAACCTAGCCAGGGTTAATATGTTGTCCACATAATAACCCTTTAGGAAAAGCCTTGTCCAAAAGTCCACCGGGGTTTCCATAATCCCGACGGACACAACCACGATCTGTGAATTAATTTGGAGAAATAAGTGCCAATATGCTAATCACTGATGTATAAATATCCGAATCTAGTGGGGGAAAGGGCCTAACCTTGTTTGTTTTGCTGAAAAATGAGGCACGAAGTCCCCAGGTTCGACATTGTCACGACCCGAATTTCCCACCGTCGGGACCATGATGGTGCCTAACATTGAACCCGCTAGGCAAGCCAACGTTAATGCTTATTTACCTTATTCATTTATTTTTAACAGATAACAGGTGATGTACAAATCAGCGGAAATAAAAGTGCGAAATAAAACAAAGTCTAACAATTCGTTTATATGCCATTACAAAATTCATAATACTAAACCCAGAATTTGGTGTCACAACTTCACGGACTGTCTATGAATACTACATATAAAGGTCTTAACAAAATATTTATGTCTCAGAATAAAGAAGAACATAGTGGAAATAAAGTAGGAGGGGACGCCAAGGCCAGCGGACGCCTGCAGGACTACCTCGGAATCTCCAAATGGACTGAAGGCAGCAACCTCACTCTAAGGTTCGTAGGGTCCTGTACCGGGATCTGCGCAAAAGTGCAGAGTGTAGCATCAGTACAACCGACCCCATGTACTGAGTATGTGTCGAGCCTAACCTCAGCGAAATAGTGACGAGGCTAGGACACGACAACCAACTAAACCTGTGTAGTTTAATCATATATGGAGAAAATAATAACAACAAGAAATAAGCAGCTAAGTACAAAGAAAGGGGGAACATGCTGAGGGGAGGAAATATCAAATGATGGAAATAACAAAATAAAGCAGCAAATTAGATATCAATTTAAACAACAGAAGTAACGCCACAAAACAAGTGCACGGCATCACCCTTCGTGTTTTTACTCTCATCCTCACCAAATAATAAATGGAATGCACGGCATCACCCTTCGTGCTTTTACTCTCATCCTCACAATAAATCAATAGAAATGGAACGGCATCACCCTTCGTGCTTTTAATATCATAATACGGCACGGCATCACCCTTCGTGCTTTTACCCTCTCTCACAATATCATACACGGCATCACCCTTCGTGCTTTACACTCTTCCTCACCCAAACAAATCAATAACAACAGTCCGGCAAGGAAATCAACAATACAAACCACAATAATAAAGCCATAACATCCCGGCAAGGGAGTCAACAGTAGAATCAATATCATCCCGGCAAGGGAAAAAAATAGCTATAGCTAATCTCACCTAGTTACTCAATTTCACGTAGTAATTCTCAACATGAACCAATACTCAAGAATGATCAATACCAAGGAAAATTCTACCAACATGAATAATCATCAAATTAAACTCGAGTAATGTTTAATGAAAAATCACATAAAGTTCAATATTCGATTCACGGGCATACTTGACACAAACGTATAGATAGTCGTCACCACACCTATACGTTGAACATATCACTAACACGTAGCAAATAAGACACAATACCTATTTCCTCAAGCTAAGGTTAAGCCAAACACTTACCTCGAATTCCAAAACCAAACTCAAGCCTCAATTACCGCTTTCCCTTTAGAATTCGCTTCCAATTCAATTGTATCTAGGCATAATCGGCTTAAGAATATCAATAAATTCTAAATAATTCAACCCCAATGCTTAATTATGGGTTTTCAATCATTCTTCCCAAAAAGTCAAAAATCGACTACGGGCCTGCTTGGTCAAAACATGAGGTTCGGACCAAAACCCGATCACCCATTCATCAACGATCCTGAATATATAATTAGTTTTGGAATCTGACCCCAAATTGAGGTCTAAATTCCTAAATTTGTAAAATCCCTAATTCTCCTAAAATCCCTAATTTCTACCCATCAAGAACAAGATTTAGGCCTAGAAAGCTAATGGGTGTTAATGGAAAATGAAGAAAACCGAGTTTAAGAACACAAACCTAGCACTTGGTGGTGAAGTCCCTCTTTAAAAATCGCCCCTAAGCTTCCTTGGTCTTGAAAATATGGAGTTATGGCTACAATCTTGTTTTTCTATTGTTTTAAGAGGGTTGGACAGACCTTCTAGGCGTTCGTGTGAGGTCTATCGCATTCGCGTAGGCTTACCCCCCTGGCCTTCGTGTTTACATGCCTCTGGCCTTGTTCGCATAGGGTTCCAGCTCCCCCCCCCCTCCCTAGTTCCCTTAAAGCAGCATGTTCACGAGCGCCTAGACGCGTTCGCGTAGAGCAACCTACCCAGGGCTCCGCGTTTGCGTCGTGGCCAGTGCGTTCGCATAGAGTAAATCCCAGCCCCATCCCCAAAACTCTTCGCATTCGCGTGGGTTACCACGCGTTCACATAGAACAAAACACCAGACACCAGAAACAGCACCCTCACCAGATTTTTTAAGTTCGTAAACACTCTGACGCCTATCCGAAACTTAACCGAGCCCTCGGGGCTCCAAACCAAACATGTATACAACTTTAAAGACATCCCACAGACTTACTCGTGCGATCAAATCACCAAAATAATTTCTTAAACAACGAATTTAGCATAAAAATCAAAGGAAAATCTCAAGAACTTTCAAAGTTTCAAATTTCACAACTACGGGTCCGAATCACGTCAAATGACCTCCGTTTTTTACCAAATTTTACATGCATCACTCAAATACCATATTAAACCTGTACCGGGCTTCGGAACTAAAATACGGGCCCGATACCATCAATTTCAAATATAATCAAATTTTTAAAAACTCTTCTAGTTTCAGTAAAACAATTTCTTTCAAAAATTCATTTCTCGGGCTTAGGACCTCGGAATTCAATTCTGCGCATACGCACAAGTCCCATATTTTCCTACGGACCTTTCGGGGCCGTCAAATCACAGTTCTGGGTCCGTTTACCCAAAATATTGGCTGAAGTCAACTTAAATTCAATTTTAATGGCAAAATTAGCATTTTTCTCAGTTTTTCATATAAAAACTTTCCGGATATACGCCCGGACTGTGCATGTAAAACGAGGTGAGATGAAAAGAGGTTTTCAAGGTCTCAGAACAAAGTTTTGACTTATAAAATGAGAGATGACTTGTTGGGTCATCACAGGCATAGTCCGTAACATACCACCATTGCTGCTAGATTGGTGGGAAGATCTTTCCTCAAGTGACAAAAAACATGTGAAGAAGGTCTTGGGAAATTTTCCTTCTCTGTTGGACATCCAACCAAATAATATGTTTATCGAAGCTGCCACGATGTTTTGGGACAGTGAAAGATCCGTTTTCTCTTTGGAAACATAGAAATGACCCCTCGCCTTGAAGAAATAGGGGGATTCGCGGGGCTACCCTTGGATAGTCCTGGTTTATTATTGCCAGAAAACCGTGCCACTAGGGGATTTCTAAAAATGATGGTCTTGAAGAAGAATGACGATTTAGAGTGTTTGAAGAAGTTCTACATGCCCTTTGACTACCTCTATGAACGATAAAGTCATAGAAAGTCCTACCATATCTTCCATGATGAATTCTCTATCGCTTCTTTGGGTCATATTCACCACAAGGATTTTGTGTTCGTTGTTTGCTTCCTGGGTATGACGGTGTTCCCAATGCAAGGGGATAGAATTCACACCAGACTGGCTATGGTAGACAAATCTTTAATGGGGGGGATCGAGGGGAAAACATATACCATTGTCCCTATGATCGTAGCTGACATCTACCGAGCCTTGGACCGCTGCCTGAAGGGGTTTAAATACTTTGAGGGTTGTAATCTACTACTACAGGTTTGGTTATTGGAGCATTTCCAAAGGGGTCAATATCGTCAAGTGTTTCCACGAAGGGCGTGGAATGATCATATAGCCTTCCATGACCCTAAGAAAATGACTTACATCCCGGATAGGCTTTCTCAACTAGAAAGTGCTACAGAATGGGTGCAGTTTTTCGACAATTTGATTGAAGATCAGGTTCAATAGATGTTCGAATGGTTCCCCACTAGTGAGTTCATCATCAGATCTAGGGACGCTTCGCACTTGGTGTTGATTGGGTTAAGAGGTATATACCCTTATGTTCCCATCAGGGTTATTAGACAGGCAGGCAGAAAGCAGGTCATACCGCGGTTTGCAAAAATGAGTCATTACCAGGCAGATTTTCAAGATGACGACATCCCATACAAGTGTGAAGCCCAACATATGTGGAACCTAAAGATTAATGTAGAAAGGGACAACATCGAGCCAGACAGGTACCACGTAGGGCATGTACGCTTTTACTTATCATGGATGGAGGACAGCATAGCAGGGATAGTTGAGTCGGCAGTCGGTCGAGGAAACGGGGTCATAGACGAAGTTGCTGAAGCCCAAGTGAAATACAACAAATTATGCAGAAGGGTTCATGAGTCCGAGGCTGAGCATCTGGAGCAACACAAGACTGATATGGAACTGATCAATGAATGGAGGGAAATGGCTATCAAATCTAATGAAAGGGTGAAATATTTGGAGCAGGGTCTGATGGAGCTGGAGGGGAAGATGAGGAAAAGAGTCGCCGACTGCCAGAATGCTGAGGGAAGTGAAGGAGAACATCTAGCGAGGGTATACCTGTTGTTGGGCATGCGCGACTTGGGGAACCTGATCGATGGAGCCAAGAAGATCAAGCTTGGGGAAGGTCCTTCTGGGACCAAGTAGACTTGGGTTTATCTGCTTTTTCAAATGTAATAAGGCCAAGTGCCATTAATGACTTATCTTATTTAGTGTCGTTTTAGATTCATCTACTTTTACATTAATGAAATGAGGCAATTATTGGCACTAAAGTTCTCCAAATCAACTTGTCGCTAGGCCTACCTCGGGCACAACGAGGCTCCCAAATTAGGACGTAAATTTACATTCCCGCATTATGTGTTTAGATATTGTAAATACTCTTTTTGGAACCCTTACTGACTTGGTTACCTTTTGTTTTCCTTTCCTTTTTGATTATTCCCATTCCCCAAGGTTGGTGCACGCATACTGGCATCATCAGCTTATCATACCAAATCTAGAGGCCCTCCACCTTCTCCTCCTCCTAGTCCACTGAAAGGAAAAGGGAAAGCTAAAATGGATTATATGAACAGCATCAGAACAGACAAGACTACACATATTGAGAATGTGGAAGCTTCGGATGGTCGGGGCATTCAGGACCCAAATGATTTGGTTTTACGGCTTGAGCAGTAGATACTTGAACTGCAGGGCGAGCTTGAGCATGTCCGTAATTTGGCAAACCTCTCCCTCACACTAAACATCCTAGATATCAACCATCCAAATACCCAAAGCCTGACACCTCCTTAGAATACACCCAACCAACGCCCGCAGAATCCTCCCGCACCTCGCCAGTATACAACCCCACCTCAAAATCTTCTATCCCTCCTCAATACTAGTAAACAACCTATCAAACTCCCCAAAATACCCCACAAATTTTCCCCGAACCCCAAAACTCAACCAATGATCACCACTATACCCAAACTCCTGGCATTCACCAGAATAACCCCATATACATGGAATCCCTACCTCACTCCACTCAAGCAATCTCCTATACACCAGAATCCGCTGAGAAGGACCTGATCATCAAGAACATGCCTGAGAAACTCAAGAAGTTGACAAGTCGAGTTCAAGGTGTTGAAGGGGATAAAGGTATCGAAGGTCTGAATTACAAGGATTTATGCATACAGCCAGATGTGGAACTTCCGGAGGGTTACAAACCTCCCAAGTTCAAAATGTTTGATGGAATGGGTGATCCCAAGGTTCATCTGAGGACTTATTGTGACATGATCATGGGGGTCGGAAAAGATTAAAGGATTCGAACGAAGATCTTCATGAGAATTCTTACTGGAGATGCCTTATCCTTGTACATAAGCCAGAATCCCAAGAAGTGGGACAATTGGGTGAGCATGGTAACAGATTTCATGGACATGTTCAGATTTAATACGGAGAATGCACCGGATGTCTTCTATATGTAGAATCTGAAGAAGAAGCACTGGCAGCATTGAGGAATTTGTTCTTAGAAGGTAATCATAGGGAATGTTGTGTGATCATCGAGGAGGAGAAGGAGGAAGGCCCTACCATCCAAACTGTGGATAGAGCAGCATTCCTCAAGAACTAGACTGTTAGACCATCAAGGGCCCGACGAGTCCCGGGGTAGCAAGGTTGAATAGCATTGTTTACTTTTCTAGAAAATGATTTCCACTTTTGCATTTTTTCTTTTGTCTTAAATAATATTTTCAACGTTCCAAAAACATTATTTAAAATCATTTTGTTTGACTTTTTAATTTCTTGATGTTTTATTATTACCATTTTCTTTGCATACCTTTATCCCTACCGCATTACTATTTCTTATCTTGATGAACCGATGACTGTGACATGTAATGAGACAACACAGCCAATGGAAAGTCATTTGGAAGAAGAGGATGCAATACCTGAGGATATCGTCAGAGAAGTACAGGATTTTGAGAACAAACCCAAGTCCAACATGGACAAAATTGAGATACTCAACTTGGGAAATTTTGAAACTGTCAAGGAGACCTGCATTAGCATCCATTTGTCACCATCAAAGAATGAGGAATACACTCGGTTCTTGAAAGAGTATGAGGACATCTTTGCATGGTCATACGATGATATGACCGGATTAAGTACATCCATTGTGGCCCACAAATTGCCTACAAACCCAATGTGTCCGCCAGTAAAGTAGAAACTCAAGACCAGTGAAAAAAGATCTTCCCGCATCAAGACAAAGAAAAATGGAAATTCTCTCCCAACTGGCAAGGTCCTTATATGGTTCACAGAGTACTGATAGGAGGAGCACTAATACTCGTAGAAATGGACGGGGAAATTTGGCCAAAGACAATCAATTCAAACGCAGTCAAAAGATATTATGTGTAAATCATTCTTAGGTTCTCTACATGATGTAAATTGAATTACACTCGACCTGATTCCCATTTAAGAGGGGATACGTAGGCAGCCCTGTGGGTTCGGTCACAACTCAATAAAATTTCCACTTTTCCTCACAATCAGAAACTGGGGCAGAATTTTGAGGAGGGCCCTCAAAATTCTGAAGCAAGTTCAGCCAACCGCAACGCACGAAGGAGTTAGAAAGGTCATCTAGTAACCTGTGGCATCAAAATTCTGCGGCAAAGGAAGTCGCGATGTCTCTGATCGTGTCACAGTCACTAGTTCATCTAACTAATTTCTAAGCTATATTTTAATATGTCTTTGAAAATTATACATGCATGCTTTTGAAAATAAACTTTACTTTAGCAAATGCTAACCTAATAGCTTGAACAGGATCTTCCAACAGAGCGGTCAAATCATGAGCAAAGGGAAAACATAAGACAAAAGTGTGAACCAATCTGCCCCCACAGAACTCACAATTTTTCTTTGGATGCAGGCACAATAAGACAACAATATCCATAGACACATGAAGTCACTGCCTTCAAGACAACAACAAACTATGTGGCGCAAACACCTCCAGCTAAGAAATACTTTACTTTCTCACTATCACTCATCGTTTTCTTGCATGAGGCTAAGAATTGCCTCCCTAATTTCATAAGGCTAAGCACTGCCTTTATTTGCATGAGACTAAGCATTGTCTACTCTTTTTGCATAAGGCTAATCACTGCCTTTCTAACCATAAGACTAAGCTCTGTCTCAATCCTTCATGAGGCTAAGCCCTGCCTCCTATTTGCATAAGGCTAAGCATCGCTTCTCCTTGCATGGGACTAAGCCATATCCCAGACTTTGCATGAGGCTAAGCCCTTCTTCCCTATTTGCATAAGGTTAAGCATTGCCTTCACCTTGCATAAGGCTAAGCACTGCCTTCTCTTTGCATGAGACTAAGCCCTGTCCCAAACTTTGCATGGGACTAAGACCTGTCTCCACCTTGCATAAGGCTAAGCTCCGCCATCTATTTGCACTAGACTAAGCTCTGTCTCAATCTTGTATGAGGATAAGCTCAGCCTTCCCGTTTGCATAAGGCTAAGCACTGCCTTCTATTTGCATGTGACTAAGCATTGTCCCGAATCTTGCATAAGGCTAGGCACTGCCCTTTCTTTGCATGGGACTAAGCCATGTCCCGAACCGTGCATGAGACTAAGCTCTGTCTCCACCCGGCATGAGGCTAAGCCCTGCATCCCATTTGCATAAGTCTAAGCATTGCCTTCACTTTACATGGGACTAAGCCCTATCCTGAATCTCGCACGAGACTAAGCACTCTGTCTCTTGCCCTATTCTCTTCTCTCGGGCTAAGCTTTGCCCTCAAATTTATACAATACTAAGCCTGGTCTTGATTGCTTCTAGCATCATGTCTTTTCACCTCATGGGTTGAAATATCGCCAACTTGTCTGAAGGCGTCATAGTCTGAAGGCACCATCCTCAGAGCCGGAAGACACCATGCCATGGCCTGAGGATCTCTCAAACTTGCATATCATTATTAAAAGGCATCATGGTTCGGAGGAACCATTTTCATGGCCTGCGAATCCTTTACCATGCAATTCATGGCCCGGGACGTCATGGTCTAAGGACGCCATCCTCAATCGTCCAAAGACAATTCACATGCTCTAAAGGGGATTTGCATCATGTTTAAATTCACGCAAAGATATATGCTTGCAGCGCATATTTTGATTTGCAGGCAACCTGATGAGTAACTATTATCCCAACTGGAGCAATCCCGCTCCAGTCATACTGTTTCAAACCTAACCGCTTAACGTAACCATTACACCTATTCGAAACCTTATATTCGTCCTTGTGATAACTTCATCGGTATATTTCTCCAGTAGATCCAGAACTACACACGGCCTGATTCCTGTAAAACTAGGGATATGTAGGCAGCTCAAAAACTAGAGTGCGACCTATGTCTCTCAAATCACCCTATTCGGTCAAAATTGGCCATCATATCTTTACCCGATAACTCTTTCATCTTTCTCGGGTAAAGAGGGGCAGTTGTTGATACCCAATTTTTTCCTATATTATTTTCAAAATGCATATATATCTCCGAAACAATGCATGAGCATCAATTAATATTTTTCCATAATTTTTGCATTTTTAAAGAATTTTTAATTAAATTATCCAGTAGCTTTAATATATAAATAATTACTAATTGCATCACAAATAGTTTTATGATAATTTTGTCATTTAATTTTATCATTTATATTTATATTAAGCTTTAATTATTTCTTGAATAGCCATATTTATATTCCTTAGGTTATAATTGCATTAACTTTGCAATAATAGCCCATATGGGCATAATTGCTTTATTTTATAAGAAAATGACCTTTTATATTTTTCCAATATTAAATAATTTTTTTAAATCATTTTTATACATAAATATAAATTTTTATCATTTATTAGCTATTTTTATGAATTATTTTAAAATTAATTGGGTACTTAACAAATAGCGTCTTTTAATTTCGGACCTTAGCCCAATTACTACCCCAACCCAATTAAATCAACCCAATACCCATAACCCATTTTATAACAACCCCCAACCCTAATCATTTCCCAAGTTCTGCCGCCCCTGAATCCTTTTCCCTCTCTTCTCTCTCACCCTTCTCCCTAATCCAAGTCCGCCTTCACCTGAACCCCCTTCAATAAATGGGTTTTCCCTTCGATATTAGGCCTCACCTGGCCTCCTTTCTTTACTGTTATGATTTTTGTGTTATTTCAGGGAATCTAAAAGAGATTCAACACAAACTCGGTCCAAATCCTTCAATTTTTCGATGAATTCTCCTGTGTTCATCTCTATATTTCTCAATACTGTTATCTTCATGTTTATGAATTCAATTCTCTGGTTCAAACTGGATTTTTCTTACCTTTGTCTATTTTTAAAACCTTGGTCACTTTCTACTCGAGTCTGTTCAGATTTCTATAGATCTGAGATGATTTTGAGTTTATATATTTAAGATCTTCTGTTTTTCTTATTATTGTTAACCGATTTTCATTTTTCCCTAAAATCTAGGGTTTCATCTTTTAAGTTTCTGCAAAATAGTTTTAAAATATTTAAGCATTTAATTCCGGTTCTCTTTACTTGTTCAACTGATTTTCATGTCTATGTTTTAATCCCTAGGGTTTCTAATTATTCCACTATTTGTTCCGATATTTGCCCGTTATTCTTTGGCTCTATCAATTAAAAGGGATTAATTGATTTTTATTTGCCTAATTAGGGTTTGGAATTCTGTTTTCTTTTAAAACTGATATCTCTTTGACGATTTTACTTATTCTTTCCTTATTTGTGACTCATAATTGGTATTGCCTTCCTTAATTATGCCACTGGCATAATTTCTGGGTATTGATTGTTTTGACCGACCTATAAATGATCTTTAGGCTTATTGCTTACCTTATTTAGCTTCAATCATGTCTGCTAACTGATTTCGTATGATATTCTCCTTTATTTAAGAGATATTTCCCAGATTCTGTCTTATTAATTGATGGGGTTTAGCCCTAACTAATTGGTTAATTGATTTACATACTTTATTTATGTACTGTTAATTTTCCTTGCCTTATTTGTTTACTCTGCTGAATGCTATATAAACCTTGCACCATTCTGATTTTCAAAAACACAGAAAAACACCTACACACACACGCCTATGCTTACAAGAACACACTGATACACAAACTCACTTACAAACTTACACGTTACACCACTTGATCTCTTTCTGTTACTTCGATTTGATGCACTGTCTAGCCGGCTGAAAGACAAGGCTAGACTCTTGGATTCCAATTGCCTTTACCTTCCTGTTTGCTATCTCCTTAAATGGTATGCCTCAATTTCTGTTATCATATTCTATTCTATATGCTATGTAGCCAGTTTACTATAGACATCAACATGCTTCTTTTTTGATATTTTTTTCCGGGCCATCTCTTTCTCAACTACTATGCCTCAGTTCTTATTCCCTGTGACTTATATGATTAGCTTACTTCGAACCTCGATATGTCCTGTTTATTATATGTTTCCATTTTACTTTCTAACTAGTACGCTTTAGTTTTTGTTACCTCTTTGTTCCCCATGTATGTGTGGTTAGTGATTCAAATTCCAACATGCTTTTGTCAGACATATAGTTCATGTTCTGTTTCTTTTTTTTAGTAGTTATATCTTAGTTCATGTTATCTTGTTCTGCTTATTGTAACTTCAGTATGTTTCTCTGCATAATACATGTCTATATGATTCCACCGAGTAATAATTAATAAACTAAGTCAACTTCAGCAATGTGAAACCTTGTTTGATTCAATTGTGACCCTGTTAGTTTGTCTATAATTTAAGTGTTCCTGCTCTTGTTGTGATTCTATGTTGGAACCAATCTGCTGAAATGTGGTTCTGTTCTGTTTGTAGTCTTGTAACTTGTTTCTATTCACTTCTGAAAATCAAACTGCTTTTCTAAAATTATCCCCTACCCTTATATACTATTTTCAAACTTCTACTCTTAGTTATCTAGGGTCCTACCACCCGTAGTGTGAGCACTGCCTAGGGTCCATGAGACTCCTCCAAACTCTTACACACTGGGGCTAGTCTTCCAATCATTTACAACTATTTCTCTGAGAAAGGTTCTGGTGTGAGCATTGCATAGGGTCCCTAAGGCTCTTGGGAACTTTGACACACCAGAAGCCCATTTGTGTATTATGGATGGACTACCTGTACTTAAGACTTGCTTGTTTGAAGGCCTGGCTTTCGTGTTGAGGTTGGGCCTGCTAAGGCTCCGTGTAGTGTAATGAATAGCTTTATAAAATTCATTCATATTGGTTTGTAATAATGTAATAATCCTTGGAAAAACCAGATATGGGGTTATTAGTAAAAGCTGGGGAGGGACTGTTATATATCTTTGTCAGGTTCGAGTAGAAATCATGCCTATAGGTTGTTGTGGTGATTCTTTATGTGCATACCATTAGAAATCATGCCCATAGGTTCATGTCTCACCGTTTGAAATCTGAAGTTTCATATTTTGCATCCTAGAAATCCTGTTTATAGGTCGTTTATCAATTCTGTATCAAGAACCCATGTTTTATGCATATTTTCAAATCTCAATGTGCATTAGAAATCATGTATATAGGATCTTCTTTGTGAATTATCGAACTTGTATGACATTCTGTTAACGTCTCTGCCCACTTAGATATCATGTCTATAGGAAATAAAATATAAAACCAGTTTTCTGCATTTAGATATCATGCATATAGGAAATAAAATATAAAAATCAGTTTTCTGCATTTAGATATCATGCCTATAGGAAGTAATACTTGTAATCAGTGCTAACGCTTAGAAATCATGCCTATATGAGTTAACTAATTCTGCAAAAAATTAGAAAGCATGCTTATAGGATCTAAAGAAGATAAAAACATGTCTATTGAAATCAGTAACTCGTTTATGAACTATGTTATGGGTCTATAATTAACAGTTGTAGATACTATGCCTATAGGATTCTGTTCCGGTTATCACTTAGGGAAACTTATAGGAAATCTAGGGCTAAAAAGAACTGTGATTTAGTGCTTCCTGAAGTTTGCCCAGATTTAGAGTTTGTAACAGGATCAGTAGGCAAACTGATAGGAATCGTTGCTCGCTTTAATAAGGCTGTTATATATTCTGTTTATGCTCATCTAGATAACCTGCCTATAGGATCTTAAATCATTAAATATGGTTTGTTTGAATAGCGTGCATTTGTTTTGTTTACTTGTGGAGGTTAACATGAGCCCCTATTTGCTCTTTATGTGATAGTCCTACTTGACTTTTGTTTGTCGCTTAGTTTTCTCATTTTAAGAAACATAGGTGAGTTTATAACCACCTTAAATAGAGGTCCTAAACACCTATGGGGCCATAGGTAAGGGACAGGTAGTTCACGCATAAGGTACGCACTATAAGCTGAACGCTTAGGTAATAACTGAAAGATAGTAACTGGGTAGTAAAGGAGATGATGACATGTGTGCTAATGCTATGCGTAACACCCTAATTTGGGGAAATTTACCAAGTATTGCATGGAAATGATCCTATAGGCTAAACAACGTAGCACCCCTTCAATTCCTGTTTTAAAGTAAATATATATTTGTTTTAAATTATTTAATTTTCCTTTAAAGACTAATTCGCTTAATTGAGTTTGGCCAGGACCCACCATTGTGGACCTCGAGGAGTGACTAACACCTTCCCCTCAAGGTAATTTTGAGCCCCTACTCAAATCTCTAGTGACGTAAACTAGTTTCATGAGTTATTTTCTTTAGATACCCTAACACACCTTAATCCGTTAGGTGGCGACTCTTCAAATCTCATACCCCATCCCAAAAGGAAAGGAGTTGTCCCAGAAATACGAAGCCCGGACTCCGCGAGGAAAAGGGGGCGCGATAGTCACCTCGCGTACACGGACTACAATTAACATACAAGACTCAAATCCTAAGGGGTAATTCCCCCACACAAGGTTTAGGCAAGATACTTACCTCAAAGAAGACAACCCGGTACTCTAAAATGGACTTCTCGGGTGAAAAGGCCTTCGGACGGTTCAAAACCAAATAGAACAACTTCACAACACACATAAAACTTATAAGGAACTATTCCGGATAATAAATCTTCGATCTTTACAAAAATCTAAAAATCGACCCAAAGTCGAACCCTGGGCCCGCACCTTAGAGCCCGACAAATTATATAAAATCCGAAAACCATTCCAAAATGGGTTCAACCATACAAAAATTACCAAATTCCGATACCATTTCGCCCCTCAAATCATGTAATTTAGTTTTTGGGAATTTCTTCAAAAACCAACATTTTCCCCAACTAAAAACACAATTTAAATGATAAAAACAAAGATTAAATCATGGAATATATTTGATTCTAAGTGAAGAACACTTACCCAATCGAATTGCTTGAAAAACCCACCAAGAATTGCCAAAAACCAAGCTCTACAAGTCAAGATGTGATAAAAATGGTGAAACCCTCGATTTTGGAATATATTTTGTCTGCCCAGATTTTTTTGCATTGCGGTCACAAGTGAAGATATGTGATCGCGTAGAAGGAAATTGCCACTGCCCAAAAATGCAATATGTGATCGCATGCATACAACTGTGATCGCAGAAGAGGAAGAATGTTGCGGCCAAATGTTGAACTGTGCGACCGCGTTCTCATGTATGTGATCGTAGAATAGGAAAGGGGCGAATCACCAGCTGGTGTGGTTGAGCTATGCGAACGCGGGAGATGAACTGCGAACACGGAGAAGGCAAAAATATAAGTACGCGATCGCGTGCTGGTGTATGAGAATGCAATGAAGGAAAACTGTTATCCACCCAACAAGCCTTCGCTATCGCGGTTATACCTATGCGATCGCAGAGAAGGAAACACCAGAAGACAGAATAGCAGTTCAAAATAGGGGGGAAATGTCCTGAAACCCATCCGAAACACACCCGAGGTCCCCGGGACCCCATCCAAACACACAGAAAGTCATATAACCTAACACAAACTCGCTCGAGGTCTCAAATCACATCAAAACACGACGAAACTACGAATCGCACCAAAAATCGAACTTATGAACTTTCAAATCTTCAAACTTCTAAACTCGTGCCGAAACCTATCAATTCAACCCGGAATGACGCCAAATTTTGCAGACAAGTCCCAATTGACATCCCGAAGCTAGTATAACTCTCGGAATCGCATTCCGACCCCGATGTCCAAAAACGTCAACTGTGGTCAAACTACTCCATTTTCCAAACTTCAAATTTTCCAACTTTCGCCGAATTGCCTCAAATTACTCTACGAACCTCCAAGTCCAAATACGGAGGCACGCCTAAGCTCAAAATCACCATGCGAAGCTGTTGACATTATCCAAAACTTATTATTGAGCCGTTTCTATAAAAAGTCAAATTCTGGTCAAATTTCACCGCTTAAGCTTCCTAAACTAACATTGTTCTTCCAATTCGACTCCGAATCATCCGGTAACTGAATCCAACCATGCACACAGGTCGATATACACGATGTGAAGCTGTTCAAAACCTTACGCCACCGAACAGAGCTTAAATTCTCAAAATGACCGGTCGGGTCGTTACATTATCCCCCTCTTGAAACAAACGTTCGTCCTCGAACGTGCCAAGATTTGCCTCGAAATCTTCAAATCACTTAACGTACACTTCCAAAATACACCCGTGGGTGATCCCACGTCTCCCCCATCTACATAAGTCTGACGACACCATCTCAACTGCAATTTAGTCTTTCTACCACCATCGATAAGCCTCATACCTCGATCTTCAACTTCTATTCATTTCCAAAATACCCAATTCTAAATCCATACCCGATATCAGCCTCAACCGGCTACACCAACTCATGCTTACACCCACAAGGTACGACCACACAGCATAACACACCACACATAGGCCCTTAATAACACTTCTAATCACAATAGTTGCCCAAAACCAATCCAGCACCGGCAATTAGCCTCATATCCGATAGAACTCTGTTTCAAACCTCCATCACACTTATAATAATGCAAGAAACACGAGGACCTCATACCTTGACACCCAAATCACCAAGCCACAACTAACACCACCGGGCACACACCCCCGCGAGCTAAAACTCAAGAAGCACAGAACAAAAATGACTGAATACGAAAAGAGAAACACATAAGGAAACTATCAAACAAGCCCGAAATGCACAACTCTCTATCAGTACTGAACCACAACCAATACACTAGGAAAGAATTAAAGAATATAAACAAATCACAAGGACCCCGTCCTTATATAATTTCCAGCACGGTACTCAGCCCGGTTCAAACATATTGAATCGCAAGAGATCACGAGGGTCTCGCCCTCAACTCTAAATCACAAATAGGATATATATCCCATCAACTGGAACTTTTCACTAAATCACTTACTTTAACAAAATTACAACACGTGCTGGCTCCCACACCGGTGGAGCATAAAAATCACAGGTCGTAACCACTATACTCAGGAATCACATCAAGCCTATCGTAGCCTATCGTACTGGACAACAGTAATTTACTACTAGTCTCATATCTCTCAATAATGAATAGAAACAAACAATAGGAACGGGCTACCACTCACAGAATCTCCCAACAGGAGCAAACACGAAAATAGAGTGCGAAGCATGAAACTCACTCATAAACTAAACAACAAATGAGGGAACTCATCCCGACCAGCAGAGCTATAATGAAATACAAATGGTACCCCTCTGTAAAAAATTAAAACATACATGTACGATAACATCTAGCACAACGGCCTTCAGCCTACTATATGAAACACATCAACGGACCAGGCCTCCCTCTCTTGGGCGCCCTCTACTCACCTAAATTCCTGCTGTAACACATCTTCCTGGAGCCTGGGAAAATCTCTCACTCTGTGACTAGTATCTCTACACTAAAAACAACCTCTCTGCTGGTATGGCTGTAAAAACTGTGCAACACGAGTACTCCGAGACCTATGCATACCTGAAAACCCATGCGAAGCCGGTAATGCAATCTGAACTAGCTGACCCACAAAACCTCTACCGTGACGCACCCTGCCTCCAAAATAAAGACTACTAGATCTCTCCGATCTACGAGGCCTCCTCGCCTCCCTATACTCTCTCTCCTTACCTCGTTTGTCCTCTCGCTTCCGATCCCACATGCCCTCTAACCGGCGAGTGATCCCTACCACTTGCTAAAACGAGACATCTGACTCTAACTCTCGAGTCATGATGAACCGAATATCATGCCTGAGCACCTCAATAAATGTACGAACTCGCCCTCTAACTGAAGCGACTAAGGCAGGTGCATGTCTGGACAAATCACTGAATATGATGGCATATTCTAATACCGACATCGTGCCCTGGCGCAACTGCTCAAACTTCGCGTGTCATGCATCTCGAAGGGACTGGGTTACAAACTCTCTCGAGAACATTTCTGAAAACTGTCTCCAAGTAAGTGAAGCTGACTCAGTCGGGATACCCAACTCACATGCCCGCCACCACTAATAAGTCGCTCCTTGAAGTTGGAACGTAGTAAAAGCAAACCCACTCGTTTCAACAATATCCAAAGTGCGGAGGATTCTATGGAACTCCTCCAGAAAACCTTATGCACTCTCTAAAGCCAAACCACTGAATGTAGGAGGGTTATATCTCTTGAACCTTGCAAATCTAAGTTGCTCTCTTTCAGATGATGATGCTCTGACCATTAGCTGAACTGGAGCCACATGTTGTGTCACCATGACACCTGGAACCTGACCAACGTGAACTCGTTGCTCTGGAGTGTGGACAGTGGGAGTCTGGGCTCCTCCCCCGGTCGGTGACGTAACTGCTGCAACCGGAATATAACCGATGCTTGAGCTAATGTACCAAACATGCTCAAGAATTGTGCCAAGGTCTCCTGAAGTCCGGGGTAACAACAGGCGCCTTCGGTACTACCTCCCAACTGGAATTACTGGCGGCTCCTCAACTGCTGCTCTGGTAGGTGCTCTAGTTGCGGCACGTAATCCCTGTCGGCCTCTGCCCCTAGCAACATCTGCCCCGGGGTTAACGTCATCAGGAACTGCAGCTCGTGTCCTCACCATCAGTGAGAGAATGGAATGATCATTTCAAACTTCGATATCAATGAATTCACACGATAGGAATGAAGGAAATGGAATTGTCCTAATAGTTTGGTAACCTCTCGAAGGTACAGACGTCTCTATACCGATTGGCAAGACTCTACTAAACTCGCTTATGACTCGTAGCACTTATGAACCTAGAGCTCTAATACCAACTTGTCACGACCCATATTTCACCTTCGTTGGGTATCGTGATAGCACCTATTCTTAAGGACTAGGTAAGCCTAACATTCATAGAATAGCAGCAATATTAAATAAAATTTAATATTTTATGAAAAAAGAATTCCTTATACAAGAGCATATTCCCAAAACCCGGTAGTACAAGTCATAAGCTCTACAGAGTTTACTACAACTTCTAAATACAACTGTTTGGAAGTAAGTAAAAACAATGTAAATACAGAATAGGAAGGTGACTCCAAAGCCTGTGAACGCAGCAGCAGCAGGTTTACCTTGAGTCTCTTCAGCAAGGATCCGCACAGCTACTAACAACCAATACCTGGATCTGCACAAAAATGTGCAGAAGTGTAGTATGAGCACACCATAGCGATGCCCAGTAAGTATCAAGACTAACCTCAGTGAAGTAGTGACGAAGACTAGTCAAGACACCCACTGGTCTAGTAAACTGAACAAGCATAAATACAGAAAATAACAGAAGAATAACCTCTATCTATTATCTACAAAATATGGCTAACAACAGAATGACTACATTAAGGAAGGAAAAACAGTAAACAACAACGGATCACCAAAATAATACACCGAAGGATGGAAGGGAATACAATCCAAGTCCGGAAATCACAATATAATAAGGCAAGTAGTAACTCAACACTTTAGTCTCCACATTTGTCCTTAGCCACAAATCCCAATAAATTGGTCAAAATCTTCGAGTGTAAAATTTCACCCGCAAGTTTTTATATTGAAAGCTTTAAGGTATAATCCTTTTCAATGGAAAATTCTTTTGAAATATACTTTCCCAAGAGATGTCTCTCAAACATAGTTTTCTTCAAGATAAAGGCTTTTCAAATATACTTTTCTAAAGAAAATGTCCTTCAAACATAGTTTTCTTCAACATAAACGCTTTTCAAATGTACGTTTCCAAAGAAATGTCCTTCAAACATAGTTTTCTTCAACATGAACGCTTTTCAAATATACTTTTTCAAGGAAATGTCCTTCAAACGTAGTTTTATTCAAGATAAATGTTTTTCAATTGGACTTTCTGAATAAATGTCTTTCAAACATAGTTTCTTTAATAAAATCTACCGGGATCCCGTCCTGTAGTTCTGAATTTATCATACAATACAGGGGATCTCCCGGAATACGTCTGTAGTCCTAAAAAAATATGCAGTGCTGGGGGATCTCCCGAAATACGTTCGTGGTCCGAATTTAAATATACAGTATAGGGGGAGGAATACGTCCGTAGTTCCAATTTAAATATACAGTATAGGAGGATCTCCTAGAATACGTCCGTAGTCCCAATTTAAATATGCAGTACAGGGGGATTTCTCGGAACACGTCTGTAGTCCCAATTTAAATATGCAGCGCAACAAACAAGGAAAACAATTATAGCACGGCAGAAAACTCGTACATCACCACATCAAATACAAAGCAACACAACAATATAAAGTACAGCAAATAAATCAATACAAGAACTTCAATTTACAAAGAAACAGTAGAACATAGTTCACAATGAATAATCACGGTAAAGAATGCTAAGTGTAAAGAGAACAGTTTGACTAGGGAAAAACAAGACAAAGCAACAAATCCACAAAATTTAAGTCAACAATCAGAAGCCAACACAAGTCAAATAATTCCAAGTAAGGACAAGTCGACTAAGATATAAGTTATCTAATCCCCTTATGAGGTTGAGCAATTATGAGAGATATTCAACAATTCAATTAAGGGTAAGCAGCAAAAGATACTTGTAACTCCAATTAAGGCTAAACAATTACAGGATGAGGCACTAATATTTTCAAGTAATTATAGGCAGTTTATGAAAATATAGCATGACGATAGAAGAGGTAAAACCTTTGGTTAAGTCAAATCAGGTTCAAGTAGGCGGTAAGGGTAAATACTAAAGCAATTATCTCTAATCAAAGCATGTAGAGGTGAAACTAGCAAATAAGAACTCAAGCATATCAAGAACAACTTCATACAAGGTGAATATAAGGACCTAAGAACCCTAAAACGTCAACCTTCTAGAAATAATTCTAAGAACGCACTCATCACCTCGCGTACATGGACTACAATCAACATACATTACTCAAATCCTAAGGGGTAGTTCCCCCACACAAGGTTAGGCAAGATACTTACCTCAAAGACGACAACTCGGTACTCTAAAATGGACTTCTCAGGTGAAAAGGCCTCCGGATGGTTCCAAACCAACTAGAACAACTTCAAAACACACGTAAAACTTATAAGGAACTATTCCGGATAATAAAGCTTCGATCTTTACAAAAATCTAAAAATCGACCCAAAAGTTGATCCCCGGGCCCGCCCCTCGGAACCCGACAAATATTATAAAATCCGAAGACCCATTTCAAAATGAGTTCAACCATAAAAAAATTACCAAATTTCGATACCATTTCACCCCATAAATAATGAAATTTCGTTTTTGGAAATTTCTTCAAAAACCAACATTTTCCCCAATTAAAACACAATTTAAATGATAAAAACAAAGATTAAATCATGGAATATATTTGATTCTAAGTGAAGAACACTTACCCAATCGAATTGCTTGAAAAACCCACCAAGAATCGCAAAATATAGAGCTTTAAAAGTCAAGATGTGATAAAAATGGTGAAAACCTCGATTTTGGAATATATTTTGTCTGCTCAGATTTTGTGCATTGCGATCGTGGGTGAAGATATGCGATCGCGTAGAAGGAAATGGCCACTACCCAAAAATGCACTATGCGATCATGTGCATACAAGTGCGATCGCAGAAGAGGAAGAATGTTGCGGCCAAATGTTGCACTACGCGACCGCATTCTCATGTATGCGATCGCATAAGAGGAAGGGGGTGAATCACCAGCTGGTGTAGTTGAGCTATGCGAACACGGGAGATAGACTGTGAACGCGGAGAAGGTAGAAACATAAGTATGCTATCGTGTTCTGGTGTATGTGAATGCAATGAAGTAAAACTGATAGCCACCCAACAGGCCTTCGCGATCGCGGCTATACCTATGTGTTCGCATAGAAGGAAACACCAGAAGACAGAACAGCAGTTCAAAATAGGGGGAAAATGTCCCGAAACCCATCTGAAACACACCCGAGGTGCCCGGGACCCCGTCCAAACACACAGATAAGTCATAGAACCTAACACGTACTTGCTCGAGGTCTCAAATCACATCAAAACATGACGAAACTACGAATCGCACCAAAAATCAAATTTATGAACTTTCAAATCGTCAAACTTCTAAACTAGTGCCGAAACCTATCAATTCAACGCGGAATGACGCCAAATTTTGCAGACAAGTCCCAGTTGACATCCCGGAGCTACTCCAACTCTCGGAATCACATTCTGACCCCAATATCCCAAAAAGTTAACTGTGGTCAAAGTACTCCATTTTCCAACTTTCGCCGAATTGCCTCAAATTACTCTACGGACCTTCAAGTCCAAATCCGGATGCACGCCTAAGCTAAAAATCACCATGCAAAGTACTTGACATTATCCAAAACTTATTCTGGAGTCGTTTACATAAAAAGTCAAATTCAGGTCAAATTTCACCGCTTAAGCTTCCTAAACTAACATCTTTCTTCCAATTCGACTCCGAATCATCCGGTAATTGAATCCAACCATGCGCGCAGGTCAATATACATGATGTCAAGATGTTCAAGACCTTATGCCATTGAACTGAGCTTAAAATCTTAAAACAGCTGGTCGGGTACAATTATTGAAGCCGAGATTGAGCATAAATATTGGGTCAAGAACCGATTTGAGAAATTGACACTAATTGATGAAAAATGATAGACATCAGTTGTACCAAAAAATCCATAGTAGACATTGTCGTGGTATAAGAGAAACCAAAAAACAGGTGCCAAACCTGAAAAATTCTCTATTAGACGGGAATCTCAGTAGCCGGTATTGTCTTTTCTGCTTCCAGATTATTTTAGGGTGTAATCCGGATGTTTTACTTTATTGTCTTACTTTCTTATGTAAACCTTCTATATTTAAAAATAAAATGAAATTAATATTTTATTGTCTAGGAATGTCTCTTTTCTGTTTTGTTAATTCAGATTTTAATGACATGACATACATGCCCAGGTCCTAAAACGTTGTCAGACAACAAAATAATGAATCAAGAAATAGAATGTTTTAAAGACAAGGCTTGTAAGAAAATAAATAGAATTTGGAACGAAGTTGAGATTCCCTCTATTCGGATCATTATTGAAGCTGATATTGAGAATAAAGATTGGGTCAAGAACCGATTGGAGCAATTGACACTGATTGATGAAAAATAATAGACCGCAGTTTGCCACAGGCAGTTGTACCAACAAAGAATGACCCGTGTATACAACAAGAAAAGTGTGGCCCAGGAAATTTGAAATAGGACAATTCATTCTGAGACATATCCTCCAACCTCATGAAGAAGCTAGAGGAAAGTTGGCTCCAAATTGGAAAAGTCCATACATTTTAACGAGAGTACTTCCAAAAGAGAGCATTGTACCTGGGAAGCATCGAAGGAAATGTCCCTGAAACAACCGTCGACGCGGATGTAGTAAAAAGGTGTATGTTTGACCCACGATGTAGCATTAATGTTCTTTGATTGGGATGACGTAGGCTTTCATTCTCGCTATCCAAACATCATTAACCCTTTGCTAACCCGTTTGAGCAGGTTATTTATCTTTGATTACCCTCTTTGAAACCTGAACATGTTATTAAAAAAACAAGAAAGAAAAAAGAGAAGAAAAACAAAACAAAGAATAAAAAAAACAAAGAAAAAAGAAAAAAAATAGGAAAACGAAAAAAAAGAGAAAAAGAGAAAGAAGAAGAAAAATAAAACAAAACAAAAATCCAAACAAGTTCATGTTAATTGAACTATGTTCGACTTGATTCCGAAAGGATACGTAGGGGGCCCCTCTCTAGGGTTCAGTCACACCAACACAAAAATTCACATTCCCTAAAAGTTGAAGTACATGACTTCATTATTTAGTGAGTATGTAAAGTCCAGCTCAAAAGGTGTCGTGCTTGCTTCATCTTCAGATTGTTCTTCATTAGACACTTCGACTTTCGGGCTTTCTGGAAGTCACGCAAGCACTCAAAATATAGGACTTTTAGAATCACTCATGTAAGATATAAAAAAATATAAAAGTGGGAGTGGAGGTGTTGATACTAGAACAGAGTTAGACAAATATTTAGGTGAAGAAATTGAGGATGACACTGAAGAATTTGATGTGCTTCTTTGGTGGAAATTGAACTCAGCTAGATTTCCTATTCTTGCGGAGATGGCTCGTGATGTATTAGTTGTTTCAGTTTCAAGTGTGGCATCTGAATGTGAGTTTAGTACGGGAGAACGTCTTCTTGATTCATTTAGGAGTTCATTAACTCCTAAATTGGTGCTAGCTCTAGTGTATCTTCAAGATTGGCTTCGAAATGAAAAATTAAAACAACATGTTAGTGTTGAGGAAGATCTTGATAAAATTGAGCAGCTTGAACAAGGTAATAATATTTTTACTATATTTGTTGTATATAAGTATTGTTGATATGATTATATTTATCGCACGACTCATTATTTTAATTTTTTTCTTCAGATTTAGCCAGCAATGGAAAAGACCCTTCCGTAATTGACGTGTAGTGTTAACATATCTGGTAAGAATTCGAATTTAACCCATCTAGGCTTCAAGTATTGAATTTGTGCTTGAAACTGCTATGATTAGTCAGCATCAGTAGTTATCAGTAGACATCCTATCCTCTATTATCATTAATAAGTAGTTGATAGTTTTCTTATGATATTGAAGAGTGTTGTTTGTGTGGGAAGAACAACAACATAATGTCATCTGAATATGGTTGTGTATGTGACATCTCGACACTTCTGTGGTTGGATGTGAATTTCTTGTATAATGCCTCAGATCTTGTCATCTAAATATCAATCACTGAGTTTTGGTTGTTGTTAAAAACTATTTGCTTTTCTTTTACATTTGAAACAGGTTTCTTTGGGACAATCTTCAATTCGAAAGGGGACTTCTCATTGTTATACTCAGATCATCATCTTTATAATTCTCAAAGTTCTCATCTTTTTCCAGAGAAACCCTTCTTAATTATACAACCACGGTTATAACACATGTATGATATTGCACCGGCAGTCTTTTGAATGATTTGTTTGTTTGCATATGAATTAGGATTCAAAGTTATTATATACTACTATTTCTCTTTGTTTATTATCTTGACAGACAGCTCACTATAATATGACATTATCTTAATTTGTACCCTGAAAACTCTTGCTTTGGTGTTTTCAACCATACCTCTGCCTGGAAATAGGTTAACTGTTCGTTTTTCTTAAGGAATTTTGATCCCTTAGAAATTACACATTTTTCTCCACTAACCAAGTAGGTTCATTACCTTTAGTTTTAACCTATGGTGGAGGTGGATTGGGGATGCACTTAATTCTGCAGATTTTCTTAGAAAATGGAACGAGGATAATCTGTTCGATGTTAAAGACTAGTGGCACACAAATTGCAGTTTGAAATGTGGTCTATCTTAGCAATTTGATGGGGTTTGAAACTTATCATGTACATTGCATGCTTCCTTTTGTTAATTGTATCATTGCTTGTGCATATACCAAAAGCTTTTGGGTAACTTTTGTGTGGTCTTCAACTCTTCTTATTGCCTCAAGACCGTAGTATTTATCAGTCTCTACTTCGTTGCCTAATGCTGAAATTTGGTGTTTGCATATTTTTTACAGGGATCTGCTAACTTATGGATTAAGCTGTTGTTTGAACTTTGAAGCTGCATAAATTCAAGCACTGTTAGGCGTTAGCTGCAGGCCAAACATTTCTGTTTAGTCTGTCGAAATAGGTATTCTGGACTACTTTGAATATAGACTGGAATTTCCTATTCTGAATTTGTATGCTATGCGTTAACAGACATATATATGTCTGGACTCATATGTAATGTAGTCTGTTTTGGGATGTAATGGTAGGCGTTAACAGACATATGTATGTCTGGACTCATATGTAGTCTACTTTGGGATGTAATGTAGGCGTTAACTGACATGTGTATGTCTGGACTCATCTGTAATTTCCTATTCTAAATTTGTATGTTAGGAGGTCAGAAAACAATTAATGCACACAATATAGATTGAATTAGGCCGATTGTCGCACGCCCATTTTTCCCTAAGCGCTCCTTTCGGGGCCGGTTGAAAGGGGTTTATGACATTGGTTAAACAACTCGTTCCTTTTTTGAAAAGGGTTTGCATATTTTGAAGAGTCGCCACCTAACTATTTCAACGTTGCGTTAGGGAACCTAAGGGGTTCAACTACAACTATTTTGCTAACCAGAGATTGGGTAAGGGATTGAAGTTATCCTAAGGGGAAGGTGTCAGGCACTCCTCAGGATCCACAAGTATGGTTCCCGGACAAATGGTTTCTGTGAATTTGTACATTAGCAAATAACAAGTAAAGGCTCAAATAAGAGGAGATTTAAGTCTTAAGCATGCAGATGTTTGAAAATAGTAAAGAAGGTTAGATTTTGAAAGGGTTATGATCTAACCATACAAAAGAGTATCCTAGGTTTATAATAATGTGGATCACATCAATGCAATACCCGGTAATCACTCCTCGAAGAGGGTCTACACGTGGTATTAGCCACCGGTCATCATATCCATATCTACCCTTCCCACCCCGTAAGGTTATTAAAAATGAGTGTTGGTCTCGTCCTCTATTGCATGTTGTTACCCGTCCCTTCCTATCTGTCCCGGAGGAAATAGGACTCCTATCCTAAAGGGAGGTTCTAGGAAGACCCTCGGGTTTTAAAGGTAAAAATTCTAGGGCGACAGATAACAAAACAAGTAGGACTGCAGATAAAAAGAAAGCATGGAAAGCAGATAAAGGCTCAAGTATTCCTCCACATACAGTACACATAAACAGCATGTCTCATGCACAACTAGAGTCCATATTAATTCAAAATCCTAAAGCATGGTATCTAGGTGATAACACAAGGACAGATTTATTGCATAACTCAGAGAGGAAGTCTTAATCAGGCATGCCTACTGGTTTTAAGCATGCTGACAGTTAAAAATGATCACAAAGATAGTGTCTTTCTCAAGTATAATCTTGCAGTGCCACAGGTGCTGAGCTTGGCACTTGTGAGGACTGTCATTATTTTGAAAGTCAGCTCGAAGATGGCTCATCTTCTCGACCCTAGGGATGACTTGCTTCCTTCCTTCTTGCCTCATAACTCGAAGAGGGACGTAAGGGTATGTCCCCCTTAGACCAATCAGTATCAGAAATGATGCGTCTGGGGGTCGAATGATGAACTCATCCGTCCGAAACCATTCAAACATCCATTGAACCTGCTCTTTAGTCAAGTTATCAAAAAGCTCAACCCATCCCTCGGCATTTTCAGGCTAAGCGAACATGTCGGGGATATAATTCATTCTCTTTGGGTGATGGAAAGCGATGTGGTCATCCGACATTCTGTGGTGAATGTCTTGTCGGTATTCGCCTCTTTGGAGATGTTCCATGAGTCAGAGTTGAAGTAATAAATTGCAACCTTCGAAATGCTTTTCTCCTTGTTGACACCTTTCTAAGGCCCGATATATGTCTGTAACGATCATGGGCACAATGATGAAGTCTTTCCCATCTACCCCTTCCATTATGGTCTTAGTCACCATGGCTAGCCTGGTATGGATCCTTTCCTTCTTCATCGGGAACACGATCAAACCCAAAAAGCAAAACATAAACACGAACACTCGGCGATGGACGTGTCCTAGAGAGGTGGTAGCGAACTCGTCATGGTAGGTACGGTATGATTTGTTGTAGCCATATCTTTCGTACAAGTAGTCAAAAGGAATGTACGAATCCTCCAAACATACCAATTATGCGTCTTTTTTCAGGCCCATCATTTTGAGGAAGCTTTTGCATATGCGGTTCTCAGGCATCAACAACCCTGGAGTTTCCCATACTAGGTTAGCCAACCCTCATATCTCTTCTATCATAGGCGTCATTTCGATGTTCCCAAAGCGGAACATGGACCTTTCACGATCCCAGAACAAGGTGGCAACCTCTATTATCATTTTGTTAGACTGGATTTCCAGGAGAGATGGTAGGTTACCCAAGTGTTTCCTGACGATAGCTTTGTCGCTAGAGTGCAGATCCTCCCACCAACTCAACAGTCTTGGGTGGATATTGGAGACCATGCCGAATCTGTGGACTTCGTGCCTCATTTTTCTACAAAGAAAATACTGTTAGGCCCTTACCCTCACCGGACTCGACTATTTATCATCAATAATTAGCAGGAAGCATTTAGTTCTCCAAATAAATGCCCAAAACGGGAGGACGTACATTTGGGTTTAAGGAAACCCGGTGGACTTTTGGATAAGGTTATCTAAAAAGCTATTGTGCGGACGACCCTTTCGGGGCCGGTTGAAAGGGGTTTATGACATTGATTGAGACAACTCGTTTCTTTTGGGAAAGGGGTTTGCATATTTCGAAGAGTCTCCACCTAACGATTTTAACGGTGCATTAGGGGACCTAAAGGGTCCAACTACAACTACGTTGCTAACCAGAGATTGGGTAACGACTTGAAATTATCCTAAGGGGAAGGTGTTAATCACCCCTCAGGATCCACAAATGTATTTCCCGGCCAAATGGTATCTGTGAATTTGTAATATTAGCAAATAACAAGTAAAGGCTAAAATAAGAGGGGATTTAAGTCTTAAGCATNCTAAGCATATAAAAGGTGTCCTAGGTTTATAATAATATGGATCACATCAATGCAATACCCGGTAATCACTCCTCAAAGAGGGGCTACACGTGGTATTAGCGCACCGGTCATCATATCCATATCTACCCTTCCCACCCCGTAAGGTTATTAAAAATGAGTGTTGGTCTCGTCCTCTATTGCATGTTGTTACCCGTCTCTTCCTATCAGTCCCGGAGGAAATTATGACTCATATCCTAAAGGGAGGTGCTAGGAAGACCCTCAGGTTTTAAAGGTAAAAATTCTAGGGCGACAGATAACAAAACAAGTAGTACTGCAGATAAAGAGAAAGCATGGAAAGCAGATAAAGGCTCAAGTATTCCTCCACACACAGTACACATAAACAACATGTCTCATACACAACTAGAGTCTATATTAATTCAGAATCCTAAAGCATGGTATCTAGGTGATAACACAAGGACAGATTTATTGCATAACTCAGAGAGGAAGTCTTAATCAGGCTTGCCTACTGGTTTTAAGCATGCTGACAGTTAAACATGATCACAAAGACAGTTCTGATTTTATTTTTTAAGTTGATTACCTAAGGCTTGACTAGGTGTAAGATAACATGCAATTCTAGGTGTTGAAGATGTGCAATGACTAATTATCAGTTGTTTAGAACAGGGGACTGTTTTAGATATTTGTATTTAGACTAAGTGCAGTTAAATGAGTACGATATTATAGCATAATGGCTAATGCAGCATGATGCATAATAACTTAAACAGGATTTCTAAATGCACATAGAATCACATCATTATGCACAGTTTCAATAATAGCATAGGTGATATATTTTTTAATGTTGTTTACCTAGAAACAGGATCTCTAAGTGTGTAGGCATGGTGAGACATGATTGTAGTTAACATTATTTATCCTAGGACCAGACTTCTAATGAAGTTTCAGAACATGTTTATATGAGCAGAATCACATAATAGCAATTTACTTAATTATTTGTCCTATAGGCAGGATCTCTAAGTGAGGGCAATGAATGATGACATGCTGAAAGGAAAGCAGTATATGAGCCTAAGTAGCATGATATCTAATGCGTGGCATGTTGTACCTAAACATAGCTGCTATTACGCATAGAGAAAATAAACCTAGAAACATGGTCTCTACCCTTAATTATACTACAACATGCATATCACCTACCCATTTTCACTATCCGACCCCAGAGTTGTTTACAATTAATTATTACAGACCAT